>RJWJ010036207.1:0-16225 GCA_004363605.1 Indri indri
AAAAGAGTAAATTTTTATCTTTGGAATCAACTTAGATTTTGAAAGAAGGAAAAATGAGATTTTTTTCAATAAAGAAAAAATTAAATCCCATTCCTTTTATTGATTTCTACCACGAAGTTCCCCAAAATCACTGTATGACTTTGAGCTACTCAATTTACTCTGTTAGAATCATAGAATATTAGAGGTTAGATAAATTCTAAGGTCTCTCCTAGCTATAAATTTTGATCTAATATTTCTAAGATTCATTCTTCCTCATTAGAAGAAAAATATTAAATTGCAGTGATGTGTAACCAATTGTGACATAGAAAATATAGGGGTGAAGAATTATTTTCTAAGCAACACATTACTATTACTGGCTTCTGCTACATGCATCTTAATGCCAATGAAGACTGTGTTATATTTTGCTACATAATAGAAAATTTCAAAATCTAACCAGTTTATAAAAATAGCCATTGTTTTTCTCACTCAAATATTTATACATAGGCTCTGGTCTGCTGAGCTTGACTGGATGGGCTTGAGTCCAAGCTGCTGGTTGGGCTCAAGTCTCTTCCAGGTGTTTTCTTATTCTCCTTGGACAAGTGGCTTTCTGAGCATGTTCTTTTCATAATCAATCACAGGAGTGCATCAGAAGGCAAGCCAAAGTGTGCAAGCACATTTAAAGCCTCTGTTTGTTTAACATCTACCAATATTCCACCAGCCAAAATAAATCAAGCGGTCAAGTACAATGCCAAGTCTAATTCTACTCACTGCAAAGTCATGCGGCCAAGGGAAGAAGTGACTAATTCGGAACAATCAACTGTTCTATCAGAGAGGAAGTAGACAAACCAGGAAGCAACAGGATCATCTTGGGGTATAGATTACAAATAGTTGATGTTCTTAGCACTCCTCTCCGCATCGCTGGAATCACAAAAGAATCATTTGTTTGGAATGGACCCTAGAGACCCTCTGATAAAATCACACATCAGATCCTTGAATTTCTTCTGTAGGAATCACTGCCTTTGAGATCAATGAGCCACAAATCTCATGAGCACCATAAACCTTAGTTTCACATCTCTGCATAGTAATATTTTTGGATAGTTTATTTCCAGACAATTTAATGTGCTGTTTACTTTTTTATCCAAATCTAAATATTTTTATAAAATAATATAAATTTCTTTTGCACCAACCAGTCTGTTGAAATTATTTGTATCAATGTTACTAATAATATCCATACTTTAAAATCTGGTGGACCCTCTCTGTCATCTCTTAGTCACATTACAAGTATTTTAAAATGTATTTTATCACACCATCATACATGAAACATTTTTGTTTCTTGGCATCTTTGACAACACTCTCATTGTGTTTTCTTGTTTTGCCTTCCATAAATAAATAGTCCAGCCATCTCAAAATATTTTGCTTGTTCTTCCTTTATTACCTAATCTCTAAAGGTGGGGCTATACAGAACTCAGTGCTATTTAAGTTCGTGTTTTGTTTCCCTACACTTCCCATGGATGTAAATGCCACCTGTGGTTTGACGTCTCTCAAATATATATGATAGAATCATATAATATGTACATATAATTATAAAGGATACATTTGCATGCACTTGAGTAAAATTAAAATAAAAAGGAAGAAAATTTAACCTTTCCTTAGAAAGTTATAAAATAAAATTTATACTAATGAAAATTTCTAGTTTAGTGTTTGATGTTTGGCTTGAGAACCTAATATAGCTATCTGTGCTATTATATTTTCAATCCACTATTGGTGAAAATTAGAAGTAATCTAATACTAATTATATTAAATTATCAATCTTGATATTAAAATGTAATTTAGAATCCAAATTATTATCTTAATCAGTTACAAAAACATAGTTAATCGCCATATTATGAATAAAACAATATAAGTACAATTATCATTTTGAACAATTCCTAGAAATGTATCCACTTACAGAACCGATTATTTCTTTTCCATTATCTGAAATATTGGATTTAAAGCTAACCAATGCCTCTAAACTAAAAATGTTATCATTGGATAATAGCAGAGAAAATAGCAAATGTGAAGACTATTTGACTTTATTTTGTTATTTCTCTATACTTGTAATAATACTAAATATTTTAAATAATATCCTGTGAAAGGAAAAGTGGAAATTCAATAAATGCTCATTTTCTTTGAATTGGAAATGTTTAGACTTTCTCAAAAATGAAATCTTACATCATTTTTATTGCTGTTTATTTTTAAATTAGTAGCATCTAGGGGAAAATTGTTTCACTTGGAATCCATACTTTTATCAAAGCTAATTATGAAATGCTATGATACAATCAATCATTTGTGCCCTGAAAGTTTCTGCACATTTAAATGGAAGTACAGTGAAAAATGACAAAGCATTTCTAAAAGTCTATAATTTTAATATAGGAAGTTACAAACAATAGCTAATATTATTACTTACCAACACATTAGACATGATTTTCAGTGCTTTTAGGCCAGTTATCATGTAACCCTTTCACATCAATTCTCCAATCTATTTTCTACCTTGGAAATGTGGACTTCATAAGCTTTTTTTTTTTAATGATATTTATATATGATACTTATGATATTTATTTATTTATTTTTTGAGACACAGTCTCACTCTGTTGCCCGGGCTAGAGTGCCATGGCATCAGCCTAGCTCACAGCAACCTCAAACTCCTGGGCTCAAGCGATCCTCCTGCCTCAGCCTCCCCAGTAGCTGGGCCTACAGGCATGGGCCACCACGCCTGGCTAATTTTTTTTTCTGTTTTTTTAGTCGATCGGCTAATTTTTTCTATTTTTAGTAGAGACAGAGTCTCGCCGCTCTTGCTCAGGCTGGTCTCGAACTCCTGACCTCAAGCGATCCTCTGCCTCGGCCTCCCAGAATGCTAGCATTATAGGCATGAGCCACCGCGCCCGGACCTGGAAGCTCTTTTCCCTGCAGTTTGCGCGTCGGGCAGGTCTTCTTCCTCTTCCTCGGTTCTCTTGTGTTTTAAAAACAAGTCAGATTTTTAAGAAGCGGCTATAGCTGTCGTACTTCATGACATTGAAGATCTGGTCCTGGAGTTTCTGGAACATCAGAGGATGTGGTTCTTCCAGGATCTTTTCATTGAGCTGAGACTGTCCCTCCACGTTGACTTGCTATGAGGCCTTGCTGGACAGAAAGGTCGTGTAGATCTCCTTTGCCTTTTCCTGCATCTGCACACCATGGACTACTACTCAACTACAAAAGACAATGGTGAACTAGCCTCTTTATATTATCCTGGATAGAGCTTGAGCCCATCCTTCGAAGTGAGGTGGGCTTTGCTACATCTGGTTTCCTGCTGCATTCAGCCAATAGAAGGCATGACACAATATAAAAGAGAGTAAAAACAGAGAATTTCAATAGCTCCATTCCAGCGTGGTCAATGTGGACTGGTTGGATTCTCTAATTCAGAGATCCTCTTAAGACTGTCTTGTCTATAAAACTGTCGTTATAAAGGTTTCAGTAACTGTTACTTCCCATAGTCCTTTCACATTTGGAGGGGCAATATCACTGCTATTACTCGTCCTCGGGAAACTAAAAATCCTTTGTGAGTTTCCTTCATCCCTCTCATACATTTAAATGACTCCTTTATTATATCCATTTTCTACCATTCTAACTTGAGTGTATAAAATTTTTTCCTGGTTGATACAGCCATGTATAAAAGCAAAATTTCTTCTAATAATCATTTGATAGAAACACTTTTTAATCTCCACCTTTTTTTTTTCAGGTAAGAGTTGAGGCAGAGAAAGATTAGATCACACAGTTGGAATGTGGTGGAACTCAGATTTTAATCAGCTAATCTGACACTAAGTAAGAAAATTTAACCAAAAACTACACATATACAACACTACACACAAATACACACATATTCTCCCGTACACTAAAAAGAAATTACAACTATGCCAAGATTATAGAACCATTTTAATAACTTTCTACAATAAAAACAGTTTAGTAATAGACCACTTGCATTGATTGCTCTAATCCTTCTCATAACATTACATGGGAAATATTTTAAAGTGAGAACATGGACCTGGAGGTGACCAAAGTTGGTCAAGGGCATATAACTGATTAAGGTTTTTAGTGAAGTTTATAATGAGCTGACATGAGCAGTGATAAAGGGCATGATTACAATAGTTCTTTGTTGACCACAGCATATATTAGTGGAAAGAATGTGAGTGTTGCAGAGAGAAAGTGGGAGATATCTCATCAGAAGCACACAGGGCTGTGGGACTCAGAGAGTAACATTAGAGCAGCAAAGAGTTCTTCTCTGAGCAGCTGGAACTCTAGACTCCTAGGCAGTCTGTGGGCAGCTAAACTTTTTTTCAAAAGCCTAGAGCCCCTCTGGACTTCTATATAACTAAACGTGGTATGACTAATGAGCAAAAAAGGATAAATTCTCCTAGATATCATCCGTAACAAAAGATGGATGAGCAAAATGTTGCAAAAAATATCTATTTGTTTTCTAATGGCCAATAATTAAAAATAAAATTAAACTCAGCAATTTTAATGAATAAATTTCTCTGCTTGATTGTGGGCTAGTAATCCTGATGAAATCATTGCTTCTTGGGCAGACTTGCCTTTTCCTGGTGACTGGCCCTCCTACCATCCCTATGCATTTCACTGTGAAAGACCAAGTCTTTTTCTAATTTCTCATATCACATGTCTTATTGTATAATAAGACTTACTGAAAGTTCAATGAAAACAAGAAATTATAATACAGATGGCAATTTATATTTCTGCAGAAGCCTGTGTAACATCTATAGTATGCTTCTTCAAGCTTCCTCATGCCTATACATTTGTACTAAACAGACATACATAACACCAAAGAACAAATTAATTGTTTTCTCATCCTAGGAGGAGATTGAATTCTTTATATCAATAGTCCTTGATATAGGAATAAATCATAATTCATCAAATGATATTTTTTTCATTTTTTACTCTGTGCTTTCTCCCTAGATATCATAAACCAAGTCCAAAAAATTATTCAAAAATACATTATCTCCAATCTAGACATTCAGCATCTCTTCAATGAATTTCAAGTTTGTATATACACAAGTTTGTACTTGGTAAGTTCTACTTGAGTTCCCAATCTTACCTCAAATTGAAATGTCCAAATACAATACCATTGTCTTCTATCTCTTAAAATGTGGTCCTTTTCTAAGGTAATAGGGAAAGACAACAACTGTCTGAAAAGAAATTATTTTAGCAGCGTTTCCAGCCACAGAAAGTCAGTGAAGTGATATAATGAAATAGAGTTTGTTTCCCCCACCCCCTAAATGGCACCAACATTCTTCGTATTACCAAAAGCAATATTGAGAGTCACTCTTGATATTATATGTTTCCATATTCAAACTGTGACCAAATTCAGACCACCATCTTTATATTAATAAATCTGTGATTCATCAACTTGTCTCCATTCCTTGACACTAGTGTAAGCTACCATCATTCCTCCAGGTATCTTGATTTCCTTTGCATGGTTAAAATAACTCCATTCTCTGCTGCTTCTAGACCTTTGCTGTTTTGCCTACTAGATATCTCTCATGTGCAATTGATTTAGTAATTCTCTTTTCCCATCACTTATCAGGACAATCACTGTCATCGTTTCCTCAGGGACACCTTCCTGATCTCCCTAAATAGGAAATGTTATTGGAAATGTATATCTCCATGGAGCCCTTTATCCTATTTCTAATTTTATACTTATTTGAGTTATTATTTGATGTCTATCTGTTTTATCCAATATACTCAAGCTCCATTTGGAGAGGGTTCATGGCGTGTTCTTTTGTATTGTTTGTTTTTTACAGTAGCATCCTCAGCTTAGAGCATAGTTCCAGGTACATTTAGTGCCCTACTCTATATTTGTTTTATGAATAAAATAATAAATGGGTATCTAGTAATGCAAAAATATTTGTCCTCCTAGGGGACATTCTTTCCTCACTAATGGGTATGTAATCTCATTCTATCATCCAAATAAGCCTTTCATATAACAAGGTAACATTTTATGTATTTTGCCAACCAAGATTTTTCAATGTCATTAGTTGTCATTTTGTTATATCATTATCATGATCAATATTATTCTCATTACTATTGTTTCTATTTTTTCAAAAATATTACTTTGCAGTTTTTATATCAAAATGCCTAGCAAATTCATGATCAATAACTGAATTTTATTAGTTATTTTATTATTTATATTATTTCTAATAAATAATCTGCATCATTTCTTAATGTTACATAAGATATTTCCCTATTAATAAAATCAACTCAGTTCCCATTAACCAGGTAAGATAGAACTAAATTAAATATCAGAGATTGATATCTTTATTTTTAAGCAAATATTTTATTTGTGTTTGCCTAAAGACTATACCACTTCATATTTGATATTTCAAACTAAAATATTAAAAATAAATTAAAAATCTCCAAGTTTCTAATGATTAATTAAATCTACAACCACTGAAAAAATAAACATCCTTTAAATCTATAACTATGTTGGAAAAGTAAAGTATATCTACTCTTTTACCTGCCTTTTCTACCTACGAACATAAACCTGCTCATTTTAACAGGCCAGGTAGGTGGATATTAGGTACAGTACATCTGGTGTGACTTGACTACATTATATAAATTTAAATTTATTCACCCAGACTCTTGGAATAATTGAGGTGGAAAATGTATAAAGAAAGAAGAATGTGTATTTAGGACATTTGTCTTGGTTTCTCTTATTTGGACCAAAAGTAAGCCCATATAAAGTTCTATGCATATTAATGTGTTATTCCTGCAAATGTTAAAGCATGTTTATTCTGTTTCTAAATGTGAATTTGTGTTCTTACTATAACTGACATAATTGACATAATGTATATCACCTAAACTTATTTTTTAAAATTGGACTTGATTCTTTAGTCCATGGAATTTTAAAGTACATGCATATGTGAAAGGAATCCATCAACTTTTATGTCATTCAATGATTTCTCTAATATAACAGTGTAAGTTAGTGTATAGAGGATCACATAGCATTTGGTCCACTTTCTACCTATCTGAATAAGTTCTGTTCCCAGGATTTATCCCAGGAGATCTATTACATGATATTTGTGTAGAATATCAATACACATATACACACATAAGAACATGAATTTTCATCAAAATTACAGGTTTTTTTTAAATTTTTCTTTTTTTTCCCAAAACAATTGGAGGTAGAAATATCAAAAATAAATAAATAACACAATTAAATTAAACACCCTAATAGCATTACCATTACCCTGAATATGCTTCTTTGTGATATCATTTCCAGACTTAAAAAGAAGAGAAACATTGTGTATTATTTTCCTAATGCTACTGTAACAAATTACAGCAAACTTAGTTCCTCACTCCACATTTCACCTGGTAAATTCTAAGAAAGTTTTACTTCTTCGGCACCATGTCCACACTCACACTGGCTGCTCATTTGCTGGGGAAGCCTCAGCCATTGGACTCTTGGATGGTTCCCCTCTGCCATCCCCTTGGGGAGGGGTCATCTGCGCAGGATGTAGCAGTTAACTCCACAGTAAAAAAGGAAGGAAAGATGGAATTTTACATTTCTTTGTTCTAAATCAACTCTAATGCTTAATGGTGTCAAATTTTTTAAGAAAATAAATATAGATATTTTAATATTTTACCTATGTTATATATATATAAGAACCAATAAAATACATATAAAGTAACTTAAAGAGTTAAAAAGTATCTAAAAGAATAAAGTGAAATAACATGTAGAATATAATTTTTAAATTACGTGAATAAAATAAAAATCAAAGTAAATTTATAATTAATGAATAAGCCATTAAACAATCACGAGCACTGAAAAACTTTTTGGTTATATAAAATCAAGTAATATCACTTTAAAGATACGCTAAACAAAGGTAAGTAATATGAATGACAGGATATGTCCAAAGTATGCATGACTGTGAGACAGAAAAAGCCACTTATGAGAAGGTCATAAGATAACTTTATCAGTCAGGAATTAACTATGAGAAGCTCTATTGGCTTTGGTCACAGAAAATTAATACAAATTTTCCATCCTAAACTTAGAAAAAACATTTTTAGTAATTTAGAGGTAATTGAATTCAAGTCACTAAATATTAAATGAATGTCATTATAGACTTTTCAGTCTCCAGCTATTTTGTCATATTTTACATTTGTTTTGTTCAGAAAGTATGCTCAAATGAATTAGTTAGAAAAATAGTAAGTTTACCCTTGGATACATGGCTGATTCTAGGTGGGATAGTAAAACATAAGAAAAACTTGGAACATCTTGTCATGTCAGAAATCAGAAATTGCTCAAAACAACAACAACAAAATGGGACATGACAAAATCATTCAGGTGCCACACTCTAAGAGCACCAATGTTTAAACAAAAAATAATTTGAGCAGAAAATAAACAACATAGTATTGAATTATAATGCAAAATTAAATAAATAAGCATGGGTCCATACTGATATGAATACTTCATTGACAACATAAACAAGTGGGAGAGATGGGACAAATCTTACAGAAGAATTTCAAATAATTTATGTAATTACTCTTTGAATATAGGCTTGTCTTACTGATTGGATTCTGATGAATAAAAAAAGAGAAAAACAGTACATTTTTAGTGGAAAAACCTGGCAAATGCTACCTAAACCAAGTGATCAAAGTTAACATCGCCAATGATTTTCTATGGATATCATGTAACAAATGAAATGATGTGAAGAGAACACTTCACCTCTTTTTGGTATTATTTTCCAAAATCCAAAACTTCTGCCTAACAACGAGAAACCCATATCGAAGAGCACTCTGCAAAATCTGAATGAGTTTTCAAAACCATTAAAGTCAGGAGAAACAAGAAATGGCTGAGAATCTTTCATAGACTAGTAGATACATATAACTGATGCCTTAATGTAATGTGGACCCTAAATGGACTGTAATAGAGAAATCTGGTGAAATAGAAATAAAGATTAAAGTGAAGTTAATAGTAACGTAACAAAAGTATTTCCTTTGTTTTGATAAATGTATCCAGGTTATATAAGATAGTATTAAGGGAAATTTGGTAAAGGGTATAGAGAAAATCAACAAAAATCTTTACAACTTTTCTGTAAATGTAAAATTATTCACAATTTAAATATTTATTTAAAAGAAAATAAATAACCTTAGCTCTCTAATGAGTATTCATAATGTTGTCCCAGAAAACATTTTTAAAAATAATTTGAACTCTTGTTGTATGAAAGATCACAGTTCCGGTGAGCATTCTTAGGGTTTTTCTATTATTAATAAGTCCTGCTTGTTTACTTTCCTGGATACTATCTCTCCTCTAGCATTGATTTTTTTTAGCTTAATTAAAAATCTAGAATATGAAATAACCAAAAAGCTTTCTAATAATTCATTTTACTTCTGTAAGTATGTCAAATATTCAGACTTTTCATCAGACAGATATCACCGCACATATTTAATTGTAAATATTGTTCAGGCTCTTTGGAGTTGGCCAAACAAATTATGAATTGTTATCTCAGCAATGTAGAATGACAGAATATTTCTCTAACAATGTTTTGGTGGAAGGAATTTTATGTTGTTCCACGTATTTTAATTGTCATTGTAATGTAAATGTGACAAAAATGGAAATTGCTTATATTTATTTATTTATTTATTTCTATAACTGTTCTTTTTTATTTTTATTTTTTTATTTCAGAATATTACAGGGGTACAAACATTCCGGTTACATAAATTGCTTTTTTTACCATTTGGGTCACGGTTATAAGTGTGTCCATCCCCCAGATAGTGTGTATTGTACACGTTAGGTATGAATTTACCCATCCCCTCTTCACCCCTCCCACTTGCTTGATTTCTAATGCTTATATAAAAAAGGAATATTTATATCACCTTGCAAAAGATAAGAGAATTGGTTAATTGTCCATTATATGCAAGAAGTTATATTACAGAAAATCTAAGATCAAAAAATCCCTTACAATTGTAACTTTATTATAATCTTATTATTTGTCAGAAAACAATAGTTAATCTTTTGTATTGTGTCAGTATAATTACTGAAGTAACTATCCAAGAAAATATATGGGATAATGATATATTATGAATAAATACTATTAGAATTTTTGCCAGCTAAAATAGAAAAGTCTCATACCAGCTAGCACAGGTGATGTTTGATTTCACATTGTTCCCTGTCTCCTCCCAATCTCTTCTCATAATTATTTCTGCTAGCTTCAGAGGACTGAAGATAGCATTTTATAAATATTTATAGGAAGATTAAATGTTTCAATAATATGTGATAATATACTCGAGGAAACATAATGCTAAAAATATTTGAATTTAAGACAGAAAACAATGAGAAAAGTATGCAAAAATCTATGTATGCATTTTGAGTATTTTTTTGTTACTTTACTCTAGATATTCTAGAAACAAGGTAATATAAAATACTGTTTCTTCCAATTTGTCAGATTAGTGTGAATTTCAATTAAATATGATTTTTCCCAATAATAGAAGATATTAAATATAGAAAATAATAAGAAATAATATAGAAGAAAACTAATGTATAATTGACAAAATACTAGGTTGCTGGCAAACAGTGAAACATTTTTGTTTACATTTTTATTGAATGATATTAACTTCTTTTTTTCTGAAATTGTCAAAGATTTGAGATTTAGAAAAATGAGTTTTCTATCTCCCAAATACATGTTATTTTAAAAGCAATAACATAATTATATTTCTTTTTCCAGTTTTATGTTACAAATAAATAATAATAAATTTTAGTCTATGTAACTTTATTCTTCTCAACAGTTTTTCTTGCTGATGTATTAGCATACTTTACTTTAAAATCATTATTAAAATTAAATATCTCATCTGTTAATGTTGGAAATATAGTCCACATATTATATTTATTAAAAAGAACTGTAGTGAGAAAAATATTCTATATAAATGAAACCAAATGTATCTATCATAGAAAGAAATGAGCAGATAAAGGTCTTATATTGGGGGGACTTGGGAATGGGTGAAAGTAAGCAATCAGTTTTGTAAATATTTCTTATAGCTTCTTAAATTTAGAAGTTGGAAGATAACATAAACATTATGATATGTGCATCTGTAGAATTTAACACTAGTATATATTAATTGTACATGAAGTATTTTATTAAAGTATTCTACACCAAGATTTTCATAATATTCAAATATGCATAGGAGGAAATTTATTACTATTTTTAAAATTATGTCATCATTTACTGAATGGCTATCTGTCTTTGGGGGATAAAGGAAAGAATTGAACTTGATGTCCACTATGTTTACAAATATATATTATCTATGACAAATTTTTGCTCAGATGGAGACAATCCTGACATCATCTTGGTGTCTGACTGGCATAAATCCTTCCTTCCTTTATAATCTTGACTAATCCGTCAATACACAGAAATTCACCTAATGTATAAAATGAACAATGTGAATTTCTTGTACATAATGCTGTTTGGAGACAATGCTGACAGAGAGTGAACAAGAAGGAAAGAAGGAGAGAGGGAAAAAGAGGAAGAAAAAGAGATGATGAGAAAAGGAAACACAGCTACTCCAATTATCAATAATTGAAGAATAATTTGTATTTCAACAGACTGTCTGTCCCACACTTTCATTGAGCATCTAATCAATATGAGACTTACTGCAAAAATCCTCTTCTCCTTCCTTCCACCTTGTACAATCTCCAGGGGTCAGAAAGTTACTTAAAACTTCCATTTGATCAAGGACCTGAAAGTATTCCCACTGGTCACTATTCTAGGATAAACCTATAGCTGCTCCCGCTGGTTCTTATCTTTCTCTTACATAGAGGGCTATTCTTTCTTTACACGCATACGTCAAGGAAATAGGAAGGAAAGAGTCATTCCTAGTAATTTAGTTACTCACAGCTGATAATTGAAAGTAGTGTAGCTTTTCTATCCACTTAGGTATTGTTGGTGGGTCGGGGGGTGGCGGTGCTAGGAATATGTTCAACTTACTCTTCGGGGAATAATCCATTACTATTCAGAGTGTGAATGATATGCTTTTTTTGCATAAAAGAAATCACAACTAAATTAGCAGTTTTATTTGCTAAATTGCCACAGACTTTTTGCTTTACTCCAGCAAATCCATTTTTTCCCTACTCCTTCCCCTGTTTATTATAGTCAGGAGATACAAAGTATCATGTTTTTTATCCTGCTTTTAAACAAAATTATTAAGTGGAAATAGAAAATAAAAGGCTCACAATATGAAAATGTGTAAGACAAAAAGATTACAGCCAGATTTCGAAGTATGCCTAATATTAGGCTCTTTAAAAATTTTACCTATACAGCTTCCAAAATCGCGTCTGTGATAAAAAGGGGTATGCAATTTTTATGCAATCTATTCAAAACACAGTATCAGTCAAAACAATGTCTTTTTACTTTGTTTGAACTTTCCAAATAAATGACTTTATACTTGTGTGCTCGCAGATATTTAGAGTTCAGTAATTGTTAAATAACAGAATGGTTAAAATCATGAGCTTCAAGTTCAGAGAAACCTGCTTAAGGTTCCATATAAACCATTTAGCAGCTGTGAGACTTTCATTAAATTACTTAACTGTTCAACACTTCAGCTCCCTCACATGTAACAGTTGAGAGGATTAAATGACATAAGGCACGTAAAATGCTTAGCCCACATTGCATGGCCTATTACCTGTGCAACAATATTTGAAGGGGCCATTATGATTATTTTAAGTGTAAATTGCTGACATATGATGACTATAGAGCTACAAATGTACTTTTCTTTTTATCAAAAGCAACAAAGAATTCTTAGATAATTTAGTCACAAGCATTTTAAGGAAATGGAATTTCAGAAACAATTTGAGTAATATTTTCCATGTATATATATAAAACCAGAAACTTTATTTTGTGCCATTTAGCTGCGATGTGAAATCCCATTCACTATAAGAAACTAACTTCAAATTTCCTCTCACTGCTAAGTCTGTTTGAAATGATTTTTTTGAAAATACAATATAAATGCAAACTTTGGATAAAATACGTACAAATTCTATATGTCCTATAAGTATATGTAATTCTGTATTTCTGTCTCATTTTTCTTTAAAATCAACAAATACTTTGGCAACCTAGCATTTGGAGAAAATTAAATCGAGAGAATGTTGAAGGTGTAAATGCCTGCAATCCCTACTCCAGTGCAAAAACCTTTAAAGACTTCCTCTCTCATCCGTATTTTTCTTTAGAATATTTTCTGGAGTTATGCAGTTTATTTTAAGCATTCTGCTTTATTACTTAGGTCTTTCAGTAGGTATTTTGAAAAATTGTTGTTTTTGACCAATTTAGCTGACTTTTTTTTCATTGAATTCTATGAATTTTTCACTTATCTTTTTTATCTTAGACCTATTCCTTATCTCTTATTGTTCTCAGTGCAGTAATACCCCACCAACAATAAAAAATTATGAATTTTAATTTTGAATATACATTATTTAGAAACTACATAACTATAACCAGAGAGGACACCATCATATTTGTATAAATATAGCAATAGAATGAGGAAAATGTTACGACATTTTTTTAGGCATGCATTCACCAAAACAATATTTAAATTTAATTTGAAAGTCAAATTCACTTTTTCTGGTTCTTTTCCCACAAAGCACCCTCCTTCTTTATCTTTTTAGCCTCTCTTCCTCTCTTTACCACTCCTCTTTCTGTCTTGCTCTGTCTGTTTTTCTCCATCTCATTCTTTGTGTTTCCTTCTCTCTCTCTCTCTCTCTCTCTCTCTCTCTCTCTCTCTCTCTCTCTCTCTCTCTCTTCCTCTAACATGGACACAGTTCCTATAGTAGTAAGATAATATAAAAAGCAAAAAGCAGGAAGACTGTCTTAGACATGTTGATGCAAATAATCTTACTCCCTAAGGTATCCATAGTCTTCAATTTTTCCATTGTGTTTATAATAAGATTCCTGAGATTGAAAATAAGGTACCAGAATTGCACTAAAATTTCAGTATACAGTGTCAAAAACATTTCCAAAGTCAAATGAACTATAAGGCGAATTCTTGTTTAGATAAATGAAGGGAATGCAACAGTCCATCATGCAGAAATGCAATTAAATGTGCTGCATGAGTAAAGAAGATCAGAGGCAAACTGTTTTCTTTGTCGGCTTTTTGAAAACACTGAAGATTGAACCACGCTACCTAAATTAACCAATTCTTCTTTCCTTATAACATTATGAAGTACATATTATCTAACACACAATAATGTCTTTAACATAGATGTCACTTTTGATATCATTTTGTTGTTTGTAAGGAAAATAATCTTTCCCAAAACGATTGGAATGGGGTGAACTAGAGCTTGTTCAAAAATATGGAACTTCTGTATCATCATTTTTTAAAAGTTTGTTTCTGTTCCTTAAATATTATTTAAAATCTGATCACTTTCCCCTCAGATTCCTTTAAATATATAATTTTGAAACTAACAAATATAGTATTCAATAAATAATTCATATATAGTGTTTTTTCCTGAAGAATTATATTGGAGAAATGAACATGATCATTTGATTTTCCAGAAGTTATTCTGCTGTTGAACAATTGTACTGAATATGTAAATATATTTATGTATGTTTCATGTCTCAAACAAAAAAATAGAAAATTAGTTTCTAATTAAAGTCCTTTGCCCATTTTTAAATCTTTTTTTTTTTTTTGCTGTTGAGTTGTAGGAATTCCGTATGTATATTGGATACAAAGTCTTTATCAGATATATGCTTTGCAAATATTTTCACTAGAAATAGCTACACTCGGCAAGACATGCGTTTAATAATGATTAATAAAAACAAGTAAGGTAATTAATATTTACCCAAATATTCCCATTCCGAATTGCAAGTGACCAGAGCCAGAAGGCAGCTAAGGGTACAAGGCAGGAACCCACCCTGGACAGGACCTCCTGAGTGGCTGGAGCTATAAGCACACTATAAGCAACAAAGGACGAAGGTAATCATGCCCTTTATCATAGTTCATGTCAGCTCATTATAAACTCCACTAGAAAACCTTAACTAAATATGTTAATCCTTTCGAAAAACCAACTCTTACTTTTACTGATTTTTATATTGTTATTCTGTTCTTGATTTTTTTTAAATTTTTGCTCTAATCTTTTTTTATTATTGTTATTTCAGAATATTATGGGGGTACAAACACTTTGGTTACAAATATTGCCTTTGCACCGCCGGAGTCAGAGCTACAAGCGTGCCCATCCCCCAGACACCAGACAGAGAGCACCACACCCGTTAGGTTTGAGTTTACCCATCCCCTTCTCCCCACTTCCACCTGTCTGAGAGCTGATGAATGTTACTTCCACATATGGAGATAAGTGTTGATCAATTAGTACCGATTTAGTGGTGAGTACGTGTGACGTTTGTTTTTCTATTCTTGTGATACTTCACTTAGAAGAATAGGCTCCGGCTCCATCCAGGATAACACAACAGGTAGTTCGCCATTTTTATTTTTTGTGTCTGAGTAGTGCTCCATGGTATACATATACCACATTTTATTAATCCACTCATGTGTTGATGGGCATTTGGGTTGTTTTCACATCTTTGCAATTGTAAATTGTCCTTTTGTTAACCTTCTGCTTAGTTTGTAGTTTATTTTCTTGTTCCTTGAGGTGTAGAGTTAGGTTACTTATTTGAGATCTTTATTCTTTTCTAGTGTAGACATTTATCACCCTAAACTTTCCTTTTAGTGCTATTAGACTTAGACAAAAGTCTAAGTCTGCATCCCATGAGTTTTGATATGTTGTGTTTTGATTTTCATTTATTTTGAGATATTTTAAAATTTCCCATTTAATTTCTTTCTTGACCTAATGGTTGCTCAATAATGGGTTGTTTAACTTCCACATAGTGGTTAATATTCTAATTTTACTTTTTCTATTAATTCTAGCTTCATTCCAGTGTAGTTAGGAAAGATACTGGGCATGATATAAATCTTTTTAAATTTGGTAAAACTTCTTTGGTCACCTACCGCGTGATCTATTTTGGAATGTGTTTCATGTATGCTTGAAAAGAATGTGTATTCTGCTGATGTAATGTTCTCTGTACTTCTGTTAGGTCCCTATAGCCTATAGTGTTGCTAAACTTCTGTTTCCTTATGAATCTTCTGTATGTATGTACTATTACTGAAAATATAGTATTAAAAGGACCTATAATTATTGTGTTGCCATCTATTTCTCCTTTCATTTCTGTTAATGGTT
>RJWJ010036208.1:0-16207 GCA_004363605.1 Indri indri
ATGTCTGCTTGTTTTGTTACCTGTCCACCCCTGTTAGAAAGCAATCTCCATGAGAGCAAGGACCTGTGGGTTCACTCAGGTATTTAGGAGAGTACTTGACACAATTAAGATGTCTGTGAATATGCATTGAATGACTTAGTGAATGAGGACAAGGGGTGAGAAGGGAAGGGGAACTGGCATTGTTGAGCATTTACTGTTCACTGGGTGATGGGCCAGGCTTCATAACCACTCTGCGGGATAGTCGCGTTCTCACCATCACACATGTGGGTTCGCGACTCACAGAAAATAAGTAGCTTCCACGCAAAGTGCCAATGTCCAAAACCACAGCCATGATCTTCCACTTCAACCTGCCTTGCTTCCAGTATAGATTGATGCAGCGAATGGCAGCAGCATCTTCCCAGTTACTCACACCAGAAACCGAGGCATCTGCCCGTGTGCACTCCCCTCCCTCACTGCCTGTACCCAATCCACCATGAAGTCTTACTGATTTTGCCTCCTAGATAACTCTCGAGTCCATCTGCTTCTCTCCATCTTTATGGTTAACATTTTAGTCCAAGGCATCGTTATTGTTCTCTTGGATCTTGCAATAGCTTCCTCATTGACTCCTTTATTTCCATGGCTGCCCCTCTAATAATCCATTCTTTTCACAGGAACCTGAGCAATCATTACAAAATGCAGACCTGATTATGCCCTGATCTCCTCTCTTTTGCTTAAATATTTCAATGACTTCCTGTTGTTCAAAGCATAACACCAAGGTCCTTAAATGTGGTCCACCAGGCTCTGGCCCATCTTGCCCTTACCTCCTTTCTAGCAATTTCCACTCTGCTCACTGTGTACTGGCCACGCTGGCCTTGTGCCTTGCTTCTAAATACTCCAGGCACCTCTACAGTGCAGACTGCACACTCTCATTCCTCACCTCCCTTGCTGTCCAGCTTTGGTTAGTTAATTTCTCATCCTTCAAGTTTCATTCCAATTATATTTTGAAAATGTCTCCTGATCCCACAGACTAGACTGATGTGAACCATTATGGAATAAGTGGCTTTGACTTCAGAAAATTTATCACACCTGTAATTAAGGAATTATGAAATTATGCCTGTCTCTCCTACTAGACTAGAAGCCCCTTGATGTGGCGTCCTCTACATTTATTTTAAGGACGTTTTTCTACCACTTAGTATAGTGTTGCACAAAGAAAGCACTTGGTAAATAGTGTTGAATTAATGAATGTGACCCTATTTTGAATGGTGGACCCAATGGGTTGAGACTCTGGCTTTGAAACCAAACTGTCTGGCTCCTTACAACATCAAGCCCCTTTCCAGAGCTACCCAGGTCAAAAGCCTGCCCAAGGGCTAGAAAGAAGTGGAGCATGGAAGTTCTGGCAGCCTGCTAGGTCCTATCTGAAATCCGGGCCTGGGAGACACCTGCCTGTGGGGCCAGTGTCAGCCCAGGCACGTGGTGGTTCTATGTTCTCCCCTCACCACCCAGCTCCTCGACTGGTTTAGATTCTCATTGTTGAAGTTCACTGTTGTTTTTTCACTTCTCTCAACTTTTGAAGCTGTGACAGAGTATCACCTTTCAGGAGGTGTGCTGCCTCCTTCGGAGCTGTTAAAATCAGGAAAGTGAAAGCTTAATTGGCAAGATCGATGCTGCTGTACATCTGAAAATGAGGTGTGCGAGAGGACATTGGATTGGTGGTGATGGTGGCAGCTGAAACAGGCTGGGCTGCTCAAGAACAGCTAAAGGTCATCATTCATTCATTCGTTCATTCATGTGTTGATAGAACTACTATGTACTAGGCACGGATCTAGCATGAAATGTACTACAAGGAGAAAAAAGGAAAGTAAGAAAGATCTGGCACTGTCCTCATGGATCTCATGTAATAGAGTGAGACAGACAATAAACAAAGAATAATTAAATATATAACAACATTAGGTGATGATAAACACTTTGAAGAAAAATAGATGAGGGGTATCAGAGTAAAAGCTAGGTTATTTTACATGAGTCATCAGAGAAGGCCACGTGAGGAGGTGACATTTAGGCAAAGATCAGATGAAGCAGGCCCTGTGAAGTCAGAAAGGTTTCAAGCAGAGGATTCAGTGACATAGAAAGGAGTTTGGTTCATGCTTTAGTTAGGAGAGGCTAAACACTTTAACAAATACCACCCTCCCCACCACCAAAACTCAGCAGCTTAATACAAGAGAAATTTCTCTCTTGCTCACAGCACAGACTAGTGTAGTTTAGTGGATGTGCTTCCACGTATTGCTTCAGGCATCCAGGCCCCCTCCCTCTGGTGCTCTACAACCCTCTGGTGTCCTGAGTCCTCTGCCAGCTCCTCTGCATCCCATTGGCAGACGAGAGAAATGAGTCATGGAGGAAGTTTCTACTCATGAGGTCTGGAAATGGCATGCGTCATTTTCTTATTCCATTGATCCGAGCCCAGCTACATGCCATGCAAGGGAGGCTGCGAAATACAACCTGGCAGTGTGTTCAGGAGGTGGAGGATCCAGGTTTGATAAATAGCTCAGCAATCTCCCCAGCATGTATAATGACTGTGCAGAAGGCCAGATGAATTTGAGAGGTGGGCAAGTGCCAGGGCAGGTAAGGCCTTTAGGTCACAGTAGGGATTTTGTATTATTTTCCTGAGTAAAGTGGAACGCTACTGGAGGATTTCAAACAGAGTGGTATGCCTGGATTTAAATATTTTAAAAACATGAGCTTAGTGGCACATGCCTGTAGTCCCAGCTACTTGGGAGGCTGAGGCAGAAGGATTGCTTAAGCCCAGGAGTTCAAATTCAGCCTGGACAACAAAGTGAGGCCCTGTTTCTAAAAAAAAAAAAAAAAAAAAAAAAAAAAATTTAAAACCAACTTAAAAGTTCTTTGGACACTATACAGTAGGGGACAAGAAAGGCTATAGTAATAACTCATGAGAGAAAGGACATCCTGGGGTAGGTCCCAGCTGTGGAGAAGTGCAGAGATGTGGTCTGACTTGGAAGACGTTTTCGGAGGAAAAGTCAGTAAGAGTTTCTGCTAAATTGGATGTGGAGAGTGAAAGAAAGAGAGGAATCGATGACGTTCTAGAATCAATGAAATTCACTAGATTTTTTTGTCTGAGAAACTAAGTCAATGGCTGTGTCATTTGTCTGGTTTCAGTGTGTCGGATAAGGAATTATAATTAATGTCAGTGGAAAGCTAATGAGCCTGGTGAAGACTGGAGAAGGTGCAGAGACACACACGAAGGATTCTCTGCCAGACGTTACTGTGTGAAACCTGTGGAGTAGCCGACTGAGGATATCAAGTGGGCAACTGGAGACGGGGAGCTTATGATGGAAGGAGAGATTGGGGCTGGAGATATAAAATGCATAGTTATCAGTGTGTTGGGATATGGAACCAGAGTCTTCATGAGATCACCTGGAGTCAATAGAGAAGAACCTTGAGGACCATGCCCAGGAGTATCCCACCATTTACAGCTCAAATCATAGACCCAGGGACTCAGAAATAAGAAGGTTCTAGGAGGTTAGTTACTAGGTCCAACCTCTCATTTTTCAGTAAAGAAACTAAATGGTCATTATACTTAATAATGGCCATAATCAAGCAATAATCCCAATCTTTGGGCTACTTGTCTACTGCTTCTTCATCTGTCTTGTAATCAAAGTAATAATTCCTGGGGTGAAGGATAAGAGAGGAGGTCAATGGGACGAAAGAAAAAGAGAGGGGAACAAACTGCCGGACAATCTGCCCTCTGCATCTGCTCTCCATCCTTGTCCTAGGTACAGAACACATACTACGTGAAATGCAGGGTCTCCGATGACTTTTGTAATATTTTAACTATGAGGGACCTGAGAAAGTACTGAACAGCAGCCAATACTGCAGGAATATTACAAGAAGCACATTTCAGATTAAATGTGGGAGAATACGATGAGCCTTTGAAAGAAAAACAAGGGAAAAAGTTCACGAACTTCCCTCGTGTCATAAACCAGAAGTTAATCTGTGTTGGCCTTTGTCTGAGGGCTCCAGATTTGGGGTGTGGTTGGGGTTGGGGGAAGGCGAGGCCAGGCAGAGAGAGGATGGAAGGAATGAAGGAGGTGGAAAAGGTAGTATAGGTTCCGTCTAACCAAACTGGGAGGAGGCCAAATTCTGGGACTGAAAAATGACTATAGGTAGTGATAAAATAATCAGTAAGCCAGGAAAATATTCAGAAGGATAAATAAAGTGCACATAGGAAAGAGAAAGATGAACCTTGCCAGGGCAGGGAGGGAGACTATTCCCATCTGCTCTCTCTGGTTGATGCAATGGTTGAACCAGGCAATGACAAATGATTTTTTAATTCTGTCGTTCCTCCTGCGATTATTAATTGGCAATCTCTTGCAGAGTGGAGCTTTCTTCCTCCCTCCCCTCTCCACTTATTTATTCATTTACATCAGCACATACTCATGAGTTCCTATTTTACTCAAGGGTTACAATATGTTATTATTTATTTTTATCTTCTAATTATCCTGGACTTTGCCAGTGGGAGCCCCTTTAAGCCGGTTCCTGTGCCCCTTTGATGTCCCCATCATTTTTAAGCATTCATTACTCTTTGGCACAAAAAAAGTTTGAGTCTCTATATGAATTTTCTTGCCCTGGCCTCAGGGAGTGCCATTTCTCGAGAAGCCTTGGTTCCTCTTAATGAGGCATGATATTCAGAAAACAAAGATCTGACCTCCAGAGTGTTGTTGCTTCTAGAGTCTCTTATAGGGCAGTGCTAGGAAATGTAAGCATGTCTGCACACATACACACCGTATCTGTATCTATCTATCGATCTATCACAAGCCAATTTCATCCGGCACTATGAAGTTTATTAGCATTCCATTTGCCTCGATTGTAACTCCTTATCTGACAATGAAATACCTGACTCCCATTATTCTCGCTCGCTCAATCTCCTGGCCACATGAGCTGAAAATACGACACTGAACACTCTGGCGCCTCCCATCACAACTTCAGCCCCACTGAGCCGAAAGCTTGGACCCAATGGAGGGGAAAGGGAAGAAGAAGGAGGACACCCCTATTATTTTGGGGGGTGTCATTCAGGGGGTTTCTCACATGTGCTGCCAGCTACATCTGTCCTACTTGTCCTCTCTGGTTCCTCCTCTGTTGTCCACTTCCATGGCCTGCAAGGCCACTTGCTGAGTCCTCGCTGTTACAACAGCCACAGGATGAACACAACTTTGCTCTCAGGAGCTAGTGCCGCTCAGTGACCCTGCAGCCAAGGGACACAGTGCCTCACCCACACTTCTCCTTCTCCGTCTGCCTCTCTCCCCAAGACTGCTCAGCCTAAGCTCAGAGGTGCAGCTTCCATCGGCTTCTGGCTCTAGCCTTGTCCCGATGTCTCTCCAATACTTTCACTAAATAACAAACACACCAGCAAAAGCAGTTCCATCCATTTCTAGCTCTTGCATTTCTAGTCAGAGACTCAAACCTAGTTTATCGTGTGCATGGGGAGCAATGCCATTCTGCTTCTATTCTCTCAGTGCCCTCTCAGGGTTTCCTTGTCCACCTCCCCGTTGTCCCTGAATAACAAAGCAGTGCCCTGCCAAGCACACTGGTGGCTGTCAGCAGATCCTGGAGGAAGGAGGGTGGAGTGAAGTGTGGTCTAGGGCTCGGCCAAGCCCAGGTCCCTACCTCCCTAACCTGATGATCTTTTGCTGCCTTTAGTGACACCTTTTCACTCAGCCATAAAAAGAAATAAAATAATATCTTTTGCAGCAACTTGGATGGAACTGGAGACCATTATCCCAAGTGGAGCATCTCAGGAATGGAAAAACAAACACCACATATTCTCACTAATAAGTGGGGGCTAAATGATGGGCACACATGGGCAGGAAGAGACATAAAGGACATTAGAAACCAGGAAGGGTGGAGTGTGGGAGGGGGCGAGGGATAAAAACTTACCTATCAGGGACAGTGAACACTATTCGGTGACCTGCACTCTAAAAGTCCCCACTTCAGCATTATATAATGTGACCATGTAACAAAAACACCTGTGCCCCTTTCATGTTTTGAAATGAAAAAATACAACTGATTTTGAAGTCTGACCTCCAGAACTGTAAGATAAAAAAAATAAAATAAAATAGTAGATTGGGTCACCTTCCATAACCAGCAATGCCCTTGGGATCTCCAGAGCTGTGCCAGCCACAGTGACTCACGCAGAACCCAGCTGAACGGGACAACAAAGCTGTGGGGACTCATGGGATCTGCTGGATCTCACCACGGGGGTGGTCAGCTTCTATGCCTCTTCCATTTCAAACACAGTGCTGGGTACTTTCTGTGTTTTAGACACAGTGCTAAGTGGTAAAGGTATAGCGTTGAATATTAATGATCTTAATCTTAGAAATACTAAGTAGTTTCTTTCCTCCAATAACTCACTGCCCACAAGAGACACAAAGGAACGAATGATTGCAATGTGTTATATTTAGTGCGATGCCAGAGGTGTGATGAAAACAGAACAAAGGGGACCTGGCAGAGATGGTGAGGAAATGCTTTCAAGACAAGCTCATGAGCATTGGAAGGGAAGCAGGAGTTGGCCAGGCTGAGTGTACAACGGAAACAAAGGCGTGGAGAGGACAAAAAACTTGGACGCTTGGAGAGGAGGCTTGTGTCAACTAGCAAGAATGTCAAGAAACCAGTAGAGTCACGTGCCGAGGGGTGGCCTGTACAGTACAAATTAGTACAATCTTTCTGGAGGACAATTTATGTTTCAATAATCTTAACCTTTGACCTATTAATTCTACTTTTACAATTTATGCTAAGACACTAATCAGTGGGGTAGAAAACAAAATATATGCACAGAACTGTTTATCTCGGTATTATTTATAATAGCAAAACATTGAACTTAACTTCTTTGCCTAACTAATAAAATTAGGATGGCATATTCGTGGGGTGGAACACTACATTATAGTGACTGTGAAGACTTTAAGTGTAGTGTTTTAACACATGATTAAATAAAATGGGAAATGTTCACATTTTATTATTGTAGTACACAGTTGGCTGCTCTCCCAGCATCCAAGTCTCTGCTCCTTCTGCCGAAGTAGCCTGATCTTCCACTTCAGAAATGCAATTCCTCCCTTGGTGAAGCAGCCATGGAGTCTGGGAGAATAGACCCCACCTCCCCGATCCCTCATCCCCCAGCCTTAGGATGGGCTCTGACTGGTTTAAGCCCAACAGCTCACCCATTTCCTCACTGGGACACTCATTTTCACAGAGCCATGAGAATGAAACCAAGGGCTTCCGGTTCATGATTCAGGGATGTCTTCTCTTGGTGCCTTTCTGGAGGGAGTGGCACATAGACAGGCACCAAGCCTGAAACTGAAACGGCTACTTTTGCTGCTACAAATAATGAAGGGAGCCTGAGAATGATGTCAACCCATGGGAAGGTCAGAGGTGACAGAATTGCAGAGAGAGGGAGCTAGATTCCCGAAAAAGCTCTACTTTTGGAATTTTCTATCATATGAATTAAGAGATTTGTTTGATGGCTTAAGCCAGTCTGATTTGGAATTTTGGTTACTTGCAATGAAAACGTCTTACCTGATACAGTCAAGTGACAATAGCAGTAAATAGCAGTAAAAGAAACTGGAAACACGCGCAGTTAATTCCCTACTGTTGTACATAATATATTCCTCAAAATGTTTTCAAAAGTCAAATAAGAGGGAGGTGACAACTGAACCGAAGAGGGAAGATTTAATACGAGTTGAGGAAGGGAGTGCAGAGGATAGAGTGTGAGGATGGATGGAGGTGAGAGCGCGAGGAAGGCCTCTGGCAGGAAGGGGCCTGATGATTATGAGGGACTCAAGGACACCCGTGGTGGCTGAAGGGGCATGAACAAGGGGAGGGTGTGGCCAGGAGGGCCTGGGAAATAGGGAGGGTCACATCAGGCAGCTGCTGTCTTTTATGTCAATTAAGGAGAGGTGTTTTCAGTCTTAGCAATGGCAAGTCAGGAAAGGACTAGGGAGTTGGGGGACCTAAGACTGGGAGGGTATGGAGGGGGGATCTGATTTGCATTTTGAAAGAGAGAGATTACTCTGGCTGTACAGTGGAGAATAAATTCAAAGAGAGGGTCAGGAGGGAATGAGGTAGACACGTAGGGCCTATGTCCTTGCACACGGGGGCGGGAGACGGTTGGATCACACATGGCGAGTGGCGGGGAGAGGTGTGGGTGACTGCCTGATGGAGGGCCGTGGGCTGCAGGCGAGAAAGGGATGAAAGCCACCTGCTAACAATGGCACAGCGGAGAAAGCCTGGTTCCTGTTGACAAGATTATATCACAATGCTCCCGTAATCCCCCAGACAGTTTACCTCCAGAGTTATTTTACATGAAAAAAGAAAACCTTTACTTGCTTAAGTCATTCTAAATTGGGTTTTCTATTAGGTAAAGTGGTAAAATGTTCTCTCTCTGTAGTTAATTGTGGAGACCATGTTTTGGTTATTGATCTAGAAGGAGTCTTTAGACTTAAAGGGTATGAAACTTTTTATTTAATGAGTGCTGCCAAACACTTTCTTTTTTTGTTTTTTTGTGGTCTGCTTTGATATTTTAAAAATTTAATTATCAAATTTATCAGTCTTTTGTTTTATACTTTACGCCTTATTGTCGTATTTGGAAAGACCTTTTACACTACATGATTATTCACTTACATTTCCCTTAAATACTTGGTTTCATTTTTTACATTAACAAACCAGCATGGCATACCCACTGTTTCCCCCTCCCATACTCTTGGCAGATGTTGCTAATTGATTGTGCCACTCATCCTTAGCAAGCATCCACGTAGGCTACAAATCTATGCCCACAAGCCACCTTAATTGCTTTCTTGGCCAAGAAATAGAGAAATGGAATGATCTACCCTTACCTTTAACAATATTGGTGAAGTACCACTGAGGGCAGACAACCTGCTATTAATATTTCACATCCTAGAAAAGAAGCTGAGAGGAAACATTTTTCTTTAATTGTGTAGCTTCTAAAGAGAAAGTGCAATTCAAATGACGATAACTCTCAAATGACAAAAATCACTGATCCACGTAAAGAAATCGATAACAATTATGTAGACAGACACATATATGCTTTCTTTTGTCCTCTCCGTTCCACAATACAGGGTAGTGTTTGGGTACTCTAAGTGTTTGTGGAGGATAGATGCCTGGGGTGTTCAGAACCATGTCAGTTTAACTGGAAGGGCTTAAGGAGATAAGTTTCTCTGCAAAATAGCTCAGACACAGGGAGTAATTATTCATGAATTACAAACATTTGTGCAGATCTTTAGGAAACAAAATGTTCTTCATCAGGATTTGAAGAACCCTAACCCTAACCCTAAAAGTAAGAGGAACATCAATAGTGAACTCCGGAAGTAAATTATCAAGAGCATGGCATTTGGGGATGATGCAGATTTTCCCCTGACCTTCAACTTGGCCCATTCCCCTGCATTCTCCCTCATGTAATCTACCCATCTCCTATTTAACATCCAATATGCTGATGCCTATTATGACTTCCTCTTGCTCTCTGCTTAGAATGACAAAGGGGCACTGCAAGTATAGCTGCACATAACATTTAAAAGAAATAATTTTTGAAAATATGTATTCCATAGGTGCTTTCAAGGCTACTTTATATTATTGAGTCCTGAAAGGAAATGCCTGGACAACCTCTAAAAGCTTCCCTCTAGTATGCCACTTTGCTACTAACTGAAGATGAGTGGCTGGCTGCTCTGATGTTATCGATGGTCATACCGCAGCATAAAGTAGGAAGAAATAAATGGGACTGGGCTTCATTGGTTTAACCTCCAGAAGAATCATGGAGCTAAGAAGAGAGGTTGTGGGAGGGGATCAATAGTTGACAAATGATAAGAGTCTCAGTCAGTTGGAAAGGGCATTTATTTTCCCATGACGTAGCAGAATAAATCACTCATAGAATCCAACAACTCAGGATTGTCTTTTGCAAAATAACACTCTGTTTTTTCTTTACCTAAAATCTTTGAGAACTATAGTAGAGAGTTTTTTTATATATTATATTATTGGGAAAGTAGAAATGTAACTACCCAAATGGATGCTGAAAGAGATGCACATCTATCATCATCGTCATTATCCTGATAAGTACTTAATGTAACTTACAAATACGTGCAGCAGTGCTGGGTATCCCGAGTCTGTTGAGTGAAACATGATTCCTCTTCTCATCGAGCCCCACTGCCTCCCCAGTCAAGAAGCTTGTGGCTTCCTAGTATATGGTTTCTATGTTGTTTTTTCTCAAATCATTGTTTCTCTTATTCATTCTTCGTGTAAGTCTAATTTGTCTTTCACATTAGGAAGACTCTTGGTTGGTTGCATGTAACATAAGCCAATTTGAAATATTTTTTTGGTTATTCTCCATTTACCCTTCTTCCCTTGGTCTCCATCCATTCTCTGCCATCTTGGCTAGTGTCTGCCACCCTGTGTTGCTCTATGCTCCGGGATGCTGAGCCGTGTGGACTCATTCTCTTGGGCCATCATGTTGGTTGACCTCTGCTTGGGCTTGGCAATGGGAGGCACTGCCAAATATGAGAGCAAGAGGAGAAAGAGGTCCAGTCATTCCCTTCTTCCCACTGTTCTCATTTAAGCAGTAGCTGCATTCCCCTGGACCACAGCTCCCGCTAGGCTACCCAACCCTTTCTTCACTACTCCAGCTCTCACTGGCTCTCAGAATACTGTTTCCTTCCCTTATCTTTGGCCTAAGGATGGCAGTGGCTTCAAGCTGTTGCTTATCTACGGGCTCATCACTGTATTTGTCAGCTGTTACTGTGGCAACAAACACTCCAGATTCCCGTAACTTAAATCAACAGACATTTGTATTTTTCTCATGAAACATGAGAGCTCAGGTCCTATGTGTCTTCTCATTTTGGATCCCTCATGACACCAGGCAGAAACTCATGAGACAGCCCAAACCAGATTGCTCAATTACATGTGAAGCTTCTGCTTGGATAGGGCAAATGTCAAGTCTACTCATACACGTGGCCAAACCATGTAACTTGGTCAAACCCAAAGTCAAACAAGTAGGGACACATACTTATCCCGCAGGATTATCAGACCACCTAGGTGACCTCCGTTTCTTGCTAGGACTCTGACTAATACAGTTATCTATAGGAAAAAAAAAATTGTAAAATGAAATGCTTGTAACAATGATATATCAAGCTGTTTGCTGAAAGGTGAAGATTACTGCCAATCCTCAGGAATGAGCCAGAATGAGAGACCTGAGTACTTTCAGCACTTGCCTTTTGTCATCTCTGTTCCTTTCTGTTTGCTTCCCTCTTTCTCTTTTGGCAGGACAGTTTCACTTGCTTCTCTTACTCATGTATTGGAAAACATTGTGGCCAGCAACTCCAAAGTATAATGTTCCAAGATAAACTGTCTATTTGTCCTAACTCTAAATTCTCAGAGAAGGCTTCTGATGGGACCAGTGGGGGTGAGATGCTCATTTCTGGTGCTATAGACAGAGCAGAATGGGCGAGGTCACACTGCCCAAAGTGGCTTCTGGGACCCAGAAATGTAACTTCATCAACTATGCCAAAGTAGAATTAACAGGAAAGGGCAAGACCATCCGCTAGTTGCCCACCACACCTGGACATCGTTTTCATCATGCGTTTTCCTTTGATGATGGTTATTTTGTTAAATAGCATTTATTAACTCAGTAAAATTAGTGTTCTTTGTTTTACTTTTTTTGTTTAGTGTGATATTTATTTTCCACTTAAAACAAATCTGGGTTTTATAATATGAAGTCCCTTCTGTATTTTATATATCTATTTTTATTTTTGAGAACAGAGTCTTGCTACATTCCCCAGACTGGATTCAAACTCCTGGTTTCAAGCAATCTCCCCACCTCAGCCCCACAGTAGCTGGGATTACAGGCACAGGCCACCATGCTCAGCTTAGTCCCTTGTTTTTTAAATCTTTAATTTTTTTCTATACAAGATGTTATGTCTAAATTTTCAATTTCTCCCCAATACAGGTAGAAAGAAAACATTTTAAGTAGACAGCTTTCTGAAGATACGTGAGGAGTCCAATTATCTGTCTACCTGCATATATGGCTTTGAGACTAGTAATAAAGATATTTTCAACGATATATCAGGTAGTTTTGGAGGGAAATATTTTGAAGAAAAACAATAAAGTCTAATTATTTACACTGGACTTAGTATGTCCACATTGTATAAAATTATTGGTAACAAAAACAATAATAAAAGGAGTATTTTACTTTAACGTTCTTGTCCTCCCTTACTGCTCATAATCCATGTGATATTTACTTTCACCTAAATAACAGTATGAGGCAGGTAATATGACTGCATTTTGCAGATAAGTAAATTGAAGCTCAGAGAAGTCGAGCAACTGGCTTAAGGTCACAATGCTATTAAATGGCAGATTCAAGACATAAATCCAGGTTGGACTAACTCCAGAGTCTATGCTTATTTGTAAGGTATCGAGGATGTTGGCAACCAGAGTAGGCATCAATAAACACTAGCTTCTTTTCCCTGCAAAGGCTCTTTCACTTCTATAATGCTATGATTTACATGGTTTTTCCTAAAGTGAGTGGAGTGGGATTACAATACTGATAGGCTCCACTTGCCACAATGGATGCCACAGGGGCTCTGAGAATGAGTTGGCCTCCACGATTCTATTGGGAGTAGGAACTGAGCTAAATCCTCTTAAATAGGATTTGTAATTTGTTTTGACCAACCAAGTTCTGCACAATTATTTTATATTTCCGGGACCAGAATAATTTTATCTAACCTCTATTTTCATAGGGTAAATGACAAGAAAGAGAGACAGTAGAGGGCATCTTATTACTCACATAACCCTGGGGATATTCCATTCATAACTTCATATCCATCCATGTACTATTTTCCATATGCTTTGCTCAGGAAATGTTCTTATTGTCTTTTTATTATAGTCAAAAGTTTTATATATCAGATATAATGGTGTATTTATTACATTATCATACTGTACATGATCCAACTCCACACAAACTATATATGCATACATATATGTGCCTATATACATTCATCTATATATTAGGTTATAATATATGTATAAAAATGAGAAGTACAACATAGAATAAATATGTTTAATTTGCTACTGATGGGATTATGTGTAGTATTTTTTAATTAAGATTTTCTTTTTTTAACATTTAAAAGTGGTTAGTTAAATTCAAAAAGGCAACAATACCGAATGCATCATAATGTTTCAGCTAATCAGAATGCACACAAAATGTGACATCCTGAAGAACTGAAGGAAACACTCACCATCATTTAAAATACTTAAAAATCAAACTAATGTATCTCTGCCAGGACACACAAGAAATTTATACTCTGATTTGTCTCTGGAGGACACAAGGTAGCTACAGAAAAGGAGTGGGAGGGAGGTCTTCCACTGCACACCACGCTGGCACCTTTTGAATTATAAATCCATGTAAGTACATTACCAACAAACAATAAAGACAGAAAAGAAAATGTATACTCTTCTTCCTTGCCTTAGTAGGTGAAGTAGAATTAGCATGATTCTTGAGTTTTGTTTTTTTTTTTTTTTTAAATCTTTTAAGAATCTCTGGCTCTATTTTATCTGAGCCATTTATAAAACAAATGTTTTTAAGTAAGTGACTTCCTATGCAATTTAACACCAGGTATATATCACTTAAAAGACAACAGCTTTTTCCAGGCATTGTGGAACATTCAAAAAAGTATAAAATGTGATCTCTGGCTTTGGAGAACCTACTTTTTTTTTGGATGACAGAACACATGAAGAAGTATAAATAATAAGGCGAGCTCAAAGTTGTCCATATGAAATTATTACTGCAAATCCTAGCATAGACTGAAAGAAACAATTCAAACAGACAAGTATCAGAGGGGCTACAGTACATAGAAAGAGGATATTTTATGCAGTGTTTGTGTTAGTTAGGTCACGCTGAGCTGCAGTAACAAATCCCTCCTAATACTTCAATGACTTAAAGAACAATGTATGTATCTCTCACATAGCAGTCAGGGGTGGGCTTTGGGTTAGTTGAATGACTCTCTTCCATGATCAGAAAAGCACTCAAACTGACAATTGCTTTGCCTCTTCCAATGTGTCCTTCAGGGCATCTATCCCAGCCAGTGTTAGGAAAAAGAGCACAGAGAAGCATGCATGCACTTGTCTGTCGGTCCACTCCTCAAAGTGTACTCATCCCTTCTTTTCACACTCCATTAACTGCAGCTCAGCAAGAAGGCCGCACCTCACTGTGTGAGAGGCAGGGACATGTCATCTAGTTGGCAGTAACATACTTGACCCTTCCATTGCAATGGGAGAAGTGAAATGCATTTTGGTGGGCAGCTGAGAGTGTCAGTCACAGATATGGAGCATCAACGATTTGGAGGATTAAAGACCAGAAAGAATGGCTTTACCCAGTCAGGAAGAACAACAAGTATAACTAGGCTGTTAAACCTCATCGGACCTCCATTTCTTAAGCTGATAAACAAAACTTATTCTAGGTGATTCCTAACATCGTTTCTATCTTTTAAATCTCGGTGGTTCTGGAAGCTAACATTCAGCAGGTATTGTGTTCAGCCGGAGCAAGGTGTTCATGTTGGAAATGGTGCAAGATAACTCTTACATTATGTTGGTAGAGTGAGTCTTGAATAATCACTGGATTGCACTGGAGATTTAAAAAAATGAAGGAACAAATATTGACCAAGTATCTACCCTTGCTGTCCAATTTTATGTGTCAACTTTACTGGATAAGGGATACATAGCTGGTAACACATTATTTCTGGGTGTGTCTGTGAGGGTGTTTCTTAAAGAGATTAGCATTTGAATAAATAGACTAGGAAGATCCACCCTCACCAACAGGGCATCATCCTATCCATTGAGGGCCTGGATAGAACACAAAGGCTAAGAAATGGCAAATGCACTCTCTCACTTTCTCTTTCTTAGCTGTGCTATCCTTGTTCTCCTGCCTTTGGACATTGGAGCTCCTATTTCTCAAGCCTTTGGCCTTGGACTAAATTACACCACCAGCTCTCCCAGTTGATATGCTTGCAGATAGCATATCATGAGGTTTCTTGGCCTCCATAATAGTGTGAGCCAATTTCCATAATAAATCTTCTTATATATTTATATATTAACATATCATATTGGCTCTGTTTTTCTGGAGAACCCTGACTAACTTACTATTACATACGGGACACTCTACCAAGTATTGTGGAGGACACAAAGACGTTAACTCATTCTTTTAGAGAATAGATAATGTACTGCAGATGCTCCTTAACCCATGATGGGGCTAGGTCCTGATAAACCCATCATAAATTGAAAACAGAGTAAGTCGAAATGCATTTAATATACCCAACCCACTGATCATCATAGCTTAGCCTAGCTTACCTTAAACATGATCAGAACACTTACATTAGCCTACAGTTGGGCAAGATCATCTAACACAAAGCCTATTTTATAACAAAATGTTGAATATCTCATGTAATTTATTGACTACTGTAGTGAAAGTGAAAAGCACAGAATGGTTGTATGGGTCTTCGAAGTACAATTTCTACTGAGTGTGTATCACTTCCCTACACCACAGTAAAGTGGAGAAATCATTAGATCAAACCATTGTCAAACCAATAGGAGACTATTTGCATTTATTTGATGGCTGAGTTGGATGAAGAAAAGGAAAGATTAAAAATCAAACAGAGTGAGCTGTTTCCAGAGCTCCAGATCTCAAAATACAGGGGAGGAGACTGGGGTGAATATTAAATGGTTTTGAATATTTTTTTATGAGATTTTTCTCAAGGAAAAAAAAAAAATCTCTAATAGGAGCTTATTTTCCTGTGATTTGTCTTTTGCAATTGGCAATATTAAATTGCCACTCAATGAAAGTTCTGATTAATTAACTTTGGGTTAACTATAGTTTTACTGCAAGTAAAAATGCATGACTTCATCCTTTATTTTACAGGCTAGTTAATTTAAGATTCTTTATGAGGTAAAAATCAGACCTTGAGGCAATCAAGTTATTCCACACAATTTACCAGTTTCTATGAAAATATATTCTCAGTTGCTATAATCACTTGAAAACTTTGCCAAATGTAGTGTTTTAATGCAGTAAATTCTGATCCAGTCATATCTTTAATGGATTCCAGGACTCTTTGGATGTAATGGCTCTATCCTGACTTTATTTTTCTATAGTTTTAATTTTTTAAAGGGTAGGGTT
>RJWJ010036209.1:0-16205 GCA_004363605.1 Indri indri
GATTAATTTCTTTGTATTTTTGGTAGAGACGGGGTCTCGCTCTTGCTCAGGCTGGCCTCGAACTCCTGAGCTCAGAACGATCCGCCCGCCTCGGCCTCCCAGAGTGCTAGGATTACAGGCGTGAGCCACCGCGCCCGGCCCAGAAGCCACCTTTTTTGTGTTCCAGCCACAGCCATGGTCCAGCAGACCTGCATTCTCCATTCTCCATCCCTCCCCTACTCTGGGACAAAAGGGAAATGACAATGACATTGAAGAACGTGCTGCTGAGCTTGGGAACAAAGAGGAATCTGGGTTTGATTCTCTGGCTTCTCTATAAGTGGCTTCAGACATATTCCGAGCTTGGCGCTCAGACCATCTATAAATGGCAATCCCAGCCCCTGGACCAGGGGAAGGCAGAGGCAGATCACTCAGTGCAGATCTAGGACCCTCGCGGCGGCCGAGAGCTGGCGTGAGCCTGAATCCCACCTGCTAGAGAGGTTTAGGAGGCCACTTTTGGCAGGGAGCAAATCTGAGGGCCTGCGTCTGCTGTGCTTACTTTTGAGAGGGAGAGAAAGAGGAGAAAGTCACTCTGGGACAGTCTGGGCTTGTGGTCACGACTCTGCTCCATACCAAGATGAGACTTCCTGGGCCCCAAAGGAGAAAGAAAAGTGGCTCCACTTCCAGAAGCCACATCCCAGGGGAGCTGCCTTTCTATCTCCTTCCTGAGATACCATTTTTTAATTTCTTGTTCACTCTTCTATCCCCAGAACTTGGTATAATATATGGCAAGTAGTAAATGCTCAATAAATATTTGTCAAATTATTGAGAAAAGGGATGGAGATTCCCCTCTCCTCAGCAGCTGTAAGGTGAGAGGTAGGGTTTTAAATCACAGAGTTAGTTCAAACAATCTGAACTGATAAGGTGTTCAAGGGAGAACTTTTACAAAAATATTAATCTTCTTGTCTTGTGCACTAGAGAGACTGTGTGAAAATTAGTAACTTGTCCCAACTTATCCTGTTCCCTATTAATAAATAGAAGTGACACTTCAACAAAAGGGTTTTCTAGAATGTCCAAAACTGTGCAAATTGTGGTCATGTCCAGTGACTATTCCCTCCATTAAAAAGTTTTGCCCTGATCCATTTGCTGCCCTACTGATGACATCCCTACATTGAAACTGTATGAATACAGGCAAGATTCCTCATCAGATCAGATGAGTAGCCCTTTCCTCCTTGGAAGCTATGTTTGAATTAAATTAACAAATGGCACCTGGGCCACAGGTGGCCGAACTTCCGGAATGGCTGAGAGTGGGAGGTGGAGACACCTGTTGGCTGCCCAAGCACACACAGAAGAGTTCCCTCCACAATAAACCAGATTTTGAAGATTGTTCTGTCTGCTTAATGCATCTTACAAAGTCTGTATGCTGAAGTGAGAACAAAATGTGCTTGGGGTCCCTTATTTTTCTTTAATACTTTCTTCTTATCGTCCTGCTAGTTACAGTCTTTATTATGTCTTAATTAAAGCTAATTAATCAAAGATGTGGTCAATTCAAAGTTTTTAATTAATACTTCTTGTGAAATTTTGAGGGAGCAAGTTTGATATGCTGCTTTCAGTCCTTCCTCTTGAGACGTGAACAAATCCAAAATAGAAATTTCTTTTAAAAATACAAAGACTAAAATTAGGATATGGCCTAGTTTCTGTTATTCCATCTCATATTCCATTTAAATCTTTATAAACACTTGTTGTTTCAAAAAGGAAGTGATATTCTTCCTAAAATTACTTAGCAAACATATTCCCTTAATGTTCAAATGATCATGCCAACTAGTAGAAATTTCTTCATAAATGTTTTGTACCTAAAATTAATCATTTACAATAAAAATTATTGCATCTTATTCTTGCAAAGAAAACATACGCTTACATTTCAATTGACAGAGAATGTCACCATGTAAAGAACACACGATTTGTCACTCCAAGTTACCTATATTTGAAAGTGTACATGCAATAACACTGAATCCAACTAAAATATACTTTTCTTCTTTTTTGTTTTTGCAGATGAGGAAACCAACTAAAATATTTTGCTCATATAAATGACCTTGTTAAACTATGTATATGTAACAGTAATTTACGTTATTGCAACATTATGATTCACCCACAAGTTCAGGGGTATCACACTGGCATACACCTTTGCTATAATAATTCACACTTCAAGAGGCAAAGCCAACAGGGATTAACATATTTCGAACAAATATTGAAGCCAAAGCCAAACACTGCTGCATCCCTGCATTACTCCCAAACTCTCCACCCCTGTTGAGGACATTTAGAGCCTCCATAAAAAATGTGAAATCAATTAACTGGGCATGGTGTCACACACCTGTAGTCCCAGCTACTCAGGAGGCTGAGGCAGGAGGATCACTTGAGCCCAGGAGTTTGAGGTTGCTGTGAGGTATGATGACACCACTGCATTCTACCTGAGGCAACAGGTGAGACTCTGTCTCAAAAAAGAAAAAGAAATCACACCTTTTCCAGCTCTGTGCCCAGCTCCAAGGCAACCCTTTGCAGTGAAAAGTTCCTCAAAACCTCTGTGATCTAGCAAAGTGGCAAAAACAGGGTTTTCTTGCTTCCATATATTTTAATCTCCATCTTTAGATTTTTTTAAAGGATAAAGCCAGTGAGGTCAAGTACTGGTTGGCCTCCTACAGGTCACAGATCATGACATTCTACTTGAGAGAAAGTTCTGGAAGGCTGTGGTCACAATTTGCATGCGCACTTCTGGTTGGGGCCCTGATGGTAAGATATGCCCAGTCTGTCCAGGGTCTGTGATGCCAACAAGAGCACATCCTGGTTTATCTTGAAACTATCCATCTGCCATTCATAGCACCTTCCTTTCAAGTCGAGATTTCACACTTGCCTGAGGCAGGCTGCTGCTTCTGTGCCTTCTCTTGCTAAATGTTTAGCAGTGTTGGGGCATTAGCTTTGCACATTGTAAACCGAGTCTTCTTGCTGTTAAAAATGTAAGGCAACTTCCATTTTTAAAAGGTTTTAAATGCTTTTAAAAGTTCAAGGTAGTTGTGTTGCAGTCAGCTGGGGCAGTTTTCTGTGGGCGCGATGGGGGACAGGGCGCAGGACGAGGGCAGACAGGCAGCGGGCCAGGGCAGCGCATCCCAGCTCACGGGGCTGGCCTTACCCCTCCCTTACCAGCTCCACACTCAGTTTGCACTGCAGGGCTGGAAGCAGCCACGGTGAGAGAGTATTTACACTGCAGCAATTGGCACACGCTACAGTCAGGATTCACTTTCCTGAAGAGCCAGCTGTTAAACATTGACCCGCACGCAGATCACTGGGTGGACCTTGCCAGACTGTGGGGCCAGAGGAGAGGAGAGTAAGGCTGGACTATCTGAACAGGTGAGAAAACACAACACTTGTTTTCATTTTCATCATCCTACTTGTATTTACAGATATTTTTGAAGATTTACTACATGCCAGGTGCCATTATAAGGCTTTCCATGTAGCAATTCATTTTGTTCTTAAATATGTAACATTATCAACCCATTTTAAGAGGAACGAGGTTCATAGTGCTGCCCTCCCAGATTAGGAAGGGGAATGATGAACGACGTTTGGATTTGGCGGGATTATATTTTAACAGGGCATCTGGCATGACTCAACTACAGGAAAGAGTTACCCATGCTGTCCTACTGCCTGTCACCCCCAAGCCCTCCCCCACTGCAGGCAAGGGGCCAGGTCTGCTTATCTGTGACCCTGCAGTGGGCACTGGGGCTGTCCACAAATAATCTCTCTTTTCCCCACTTCCAAGACTGCACTTCCCCACTCCCCTTTGTAGTTTGGCATGGTCACCAGGCAAATGAATGTGAGCGGAGGTAACATGTCACATCCGGGTAAAAGCTTTAAGAGTCATCACATGCTTTGCTGTTTTTCTCTCTCAGTGCCGAGGGAACTGGCAACACTCCAGATGAAGGCTGTCGCATCAGCCTGGGGCACAAGGATGATGTGGAGCAGAGCTCTTAGCCGACCCACAAGGGAGAGACACGTTTGCAGCATCTGGGCCACGGAAATTCTGAGCGTGTGACGCAGCACAGCCCAGCCTCTCCTGACTGATGCGTTTCCCAGTTCCCAGTAGAGCCTGAAATGTGCAGGTCTCAAAACAGTTAAGGAATGAATGAACAGCAAGGAACAGGGACAGGGTCATAAATTCTCCCCGGGGCAGAGGTACAGGAAGCAGCCTTGTCTCGGGCTTGCTCTCTCTCACACACACCCTGTAACCACACTGGGGCGGAAGTCAGGCTCTCACCTGTGCTTCCCATGGTCACAGCTCATGCTCAACCTGAAATCTTTGCCCTGATTTTCTCCCCACTAGTCAGTACCGGGGGGCTCTTGGGAAGGGTGAGGAACTAGGAGCCATGGAGACAGGGACACGAGGGGCAAGGAGAGCCTGGGAGACAGAGGTGAGAAGAGGAAGCTGGAAACAGGAGGTGGGGGTGAGCAGAGGGTCAGGGCTAAGGAGACAGAGATGGGGAGGCGCACCTGGGGACGAGACAGAGGCACTGAATGGGAAACCAGGAGAACAGGAGATTGGGAAACAGAAGGGGAAGGAGGGTCAGAAACAGAGACAAGGAGGCAGAGAGGAGGAGATGATGAAGGACAAATGGAAACAGATGGGGGGTAAAGACACAGAGGCCTGAAACTAGGAGACGAAGAAGGAGAGTCGCAAGGCAAACAGGGAGACAGAGACACAAAAAAGACCACGCAGGGAGCCAGGGGCAGGGCGGGGCCGGGTGCCCTAGTAGTAGCACCGGGAGTCTTTGCTGGTGGAGGAGACAGGGCTGGCGCTGGAGACGCGGCCTCTGCTGGACCCGAGGCCTCCACTCAATTCTGACCCCGTGCCTCTGCTCTCTACACTGCTTCTAAAGCTTTCTTGGCCTTTACTGGACACTGGGTATCCAGTGGACCCCAGGTAGCTGCTAGAACTGATGGGTCTGAAGCTCACACGGCCCCCACTCGAAGCATGGCTAGAGGCTGGTGCCCCACTGGCACTTGTGGAGCCGATGGTCGCACGGCCTGCACTAGAGCTGGGGTCACCAAGGGTAGCATGGCTAGACAACTGGCCCATGCCAGAGCTGGAGACACCAAAAGTGACATGGCTAATGGAGCCGGTACCATGGTCTCTGTTAGTCCTGTTGATCAAGATGGACCCGCAGGTAGCGCTGGGGTCCCTGGTGGTCACCAGGGCGGTGCTGGAGCTGGTCTGCCAGTTGCTAGAGTAGCCCACAGTGGGAATGCTGCTCCTCTTCCCAGCCTCGCTCAGCTCCTGGGCCTGCTCCAAGAGCTCAACCTGCAAGGAAAGGCAAGTTAGGGTTCTGAAGGGGGACTAAGATCATTGTCCCTGACCTTGGTGGGCTCCCACTCTCACCGACTTCAACACGTGGCTCAGCAGCTCCTCCTTGCTCAGGGGATAGTCATCTTTGGCCTCAAAACCTGGGGGGTCCTCTCTAGAGGGGAAGAAGAAAACTGGAGAAGGCTAGACACTTGACCACAAAAGGCCAGGGGTCCCTCCCTGCTGAGCCCACACCCTTTCTGGAGCACCCAGGGCCCCATCTTCCCACAGAGTCTCCCCTACTCCTTCAGGGTTCTCGAAGTTCACCCTTCACCTGCTATCCCCCAGGGCCATGCCCACCATCTAGCCCCCCAAAGCCTCCCAAGACCCTCCATCCCATTGCGTTCCCTCTGCCCCCAAGGAACCGCCTGCCTCTTCTTCCTCCCCCTTGCCCCATGCCTCACAGGTTGTCAGGGAGCTGAAGTGGGGTTATCTTCTGTGGAAGGTCCTCAAGGCTCTGGCCCAGCACCAGGAGGGCAGCATCGGCAAAGGAGGTGTAGTTCTGGGGAGTGTTGGAGCCCAGCGGTCAGCGCAGGCCCAGCCCCCACGTGCCAGCCCCTAGGCGCGGGCTCCCAGCCCTGCCCACCTGGGTGTTGAGGAAGGCCTGCAGCGTCAGGAGCTCCACCAGCCGCTTCTCAACGATGCCCAGGAACAGGCCTATATCCCGGTCTCGCATCTGGTTCTTGACCCCGAGGAGGTCGTCGATGGTGCTGCTGTCACAGTGGGCCTTGGTGAAGAGGAGCTGGATATCTGGGTCAGGGAGGGACTGGATGTCAGGGATCTGGCACCTCCCACAGGGTGCCAGTCCTCTTCCTGCCCAGGTCCCCATGTCCCCATTCTGTGGAGACAGCAGTCAAGGCTCCAAGACCAAATGGGACTTGGTGAGCTCAGCCAGCCAGGCAGTGGCAGAGCACCGCTGTGCGCCCAGCCCCGGGGCTCGGGAACAGGGAAAGCAAACATCGGGGAATGAGGGGTGACAAAGGCACCACCACGGGAAAAGATGTCTTCACATACCTCAGCTAGAAAAAAACTCAACTTCCACCCCACCCAGCGATTCCATGGCTCAGGATTCTCCCCGAGGAACACTCACACGCCTGCGCCCCAGGAGGCAGGGATCCGAAGCAGATTGAAACTGTTTTCTTTGTTTTTTTCTAATATTAGACCCCAGTTGCACCCGACAAGATTAACCATTGTCCTTGGCTGACCCACTGGTCACCATCATGACCCACTCTCGCTGACTCGCACGTGGCCCGCTTCTACTTAGTTAACTGACTGGCTATTGTTAATGAAGTTAGAAGGCACCCATGACCTTGACAAAACGCTACATCCGACCTTCCCCCCATCCCCGTGCCTCTCTGACACAAGCATGCCATTGTCCCCAATCCTGGATCTATCAGTCCCCCACTTGCCTTTTTACATAGTTTCACTGCATTTCTATGTATTCCTTAAACATACACACCATGTCTGTACGTTAGCTGTGTTTAGCTTTGTAAAAGGGGTCTCGGCAGTATTGTGGATAACAGCAAACAATTGGAAAGAGCCTAAATGTCCATCAATAGAGAAACGGATAACTCTGGAACAGCCATATTGTCGTGAGTTGAATTGTGTCTCCCAAAAACTCATGTGCTGGAGCCCTAACCTCCAGTATATCAGAATTTGACCTGGTTTGGAAAGAGGGTCATTGCAGATGTATTTAGTTAAGATAAGAGGTCACACTGCAGTATAGTAGACCCCAACCCCCTAGGACTAGCATCTTAATAAAAGAAAAAGGGGAAGTTTGAATACAGACACACATGGAGAGAAGGGACACAAGGAGAAGATGGCCATCTGCACAGCGACAGAGGCCTGGAGCAGATGCTCCCTCACAGCCATCAGAGAGAACCAGCCCTGCTGACACCTTCATTCAAACTTCTGACCTCCAGACCGGTAGACAATGAATTAGTGTTTAAGCCTCAGTTTGTGGCACTTTGATACAGCAGACCTGGCAAACGAATACGCATATTAATATTAAGCAATGCCAAGAGTGAGATAGCACTATATATTTTACTATATTTCTATTACTATATTACCATATTACTATATATTAGTATCTTTTTATTACTGACATGGCACCAAGATATTGCTAAGTGAAAAAAATCAAATGGCACAGTAATAAATGGAGAGCCATACTATTTGTATAAAAAAAGAAAAAACAAAAAAATGTATAAACTGTCTATGACTACATACATGTTTATAACTTCAGAGAAAGGCTATATAAAGATTATGCCAGTAAACCAATAAAGGGATCGCCTCCGGGGAGGACAAGAAGGCTAGGAGCGGGAAGATGGTTGTGGTAACAGAAGAATGCTCCCCCCAAAAAAAGAAGATGTTCACTTCTTAACCCCCGGAACCTGTGAATATGGTAGGTTACCCAGCAGAGTGGAGTTAAGCTTGCTGATCAGCCGACCCTAACATAAGGAGATCATCCTGGCGAGCCCCAGGTAACCACAGGGCCCTTTACAAGTGGAAGAGGGAGGCAGAAGATGTGTCAATCCGAGGAGATGTGACTGTGGAAGCTGAGGCTGGAGCGATGCGATTCAACCGCCACTGCTGGCTTTGAAGATGGAGGGAGAGGCCACGAGCCAAGGAATGCAGACGGCCTCTGGAAGCTAGATGGCGAGGGAGTGGATTCTTCCCTAGAGCCTCCAGGAAGGAATGCAACCCTGCTGGCTCCCTGAGTTTAGCCTAGTGAGACCCATTTCAGACTCACGACCTGCAGAATATGATGATAATAAGTTTATGTTGCTTTAAGCCACTCGCTGTGTGCCAGTCTGTTGCAGTAGCAATAGGAAACTAATACAGGGGTCGTGAGTGCCGCTGGGCACGGTGGCTCATGTGTACAATCCCAACATCTTGGGAGGCTGAGGCACGAGGATCCCTCTCTCCAGCTTGTCCTTCAAAGTAAGTCTCAAGCATTGCTGCCTCCAGGAAGCCTTCCCAGTCGTCCCAGCAGAAACAGCATCATGGGTGTGGGACCCATGCAGTGGCAGGCATGGGGCCCGGTGTTCAAAGGGGCCCCACACTTGGCTTGGCACGTTATTATTGCTATCTTGAAAATGTTGGCAATTTTTAAAAAGGGGCCCCACATTCTGCACAAGGCCCTGCAAATTATAGTCCTGCACCCCAGACTGAGTTAGGGCCTCCTCTTGCCTGCAGTGCCCTGGGTGTCCTCCATCCTAGCCCCCAAGTTACCAGTGCCCAGTCCCCCATCAGTCCCCTCCTGGGCCCGCCCCACTGTGCCCTCATCACCCGGCATGGGCTTGGTGCAGCCACCCTGACAGAGGAAGGGAGGATCCACCATCATCCGAGCTCCTGCCACGTGCCACGAGGCAGCTCTCCTGCTCGCTCCCCCCACCGCCCACCTTTCTATCTCTCTCCATCCATCATCCCGTCTAACTCTCATGACAACCCTACAAAGCTGGCACTGCCATCCCCACTTCCAGAGGGGCTTAGAGAGAGGAGGCCACACACCAAGGTTCAAACCCAGGACACTGACTCCTGAGTGCTCTGCATGGCTACTGCCCAGAACGTAAGAAGGACGGAAGGATGGGCAGAAGGATGCAACTGGATATCCATAGGAAGGATTATAAAAAGAAACGCTAGGCCCTGTATCACACCATACATACAAATTAATTTGAAATAAGTCACAGATTGTAATGTGGGAGCTAAAACAATAAAACTTCTAGTAGAAAACATAGGACAATGCCTTTGTAACCTTGGGGTAGGCAAAAATTTCTTAAGCAGGCCACAAAGTCTCTAACAACGAAAAGAAAGTTCGATAAATTAGATATCATCAAAACTAAAAAATAAATTTCAGTTAATCAAAAAAAAAGAGTGAAAAGGAAGCATGTTACAAGAAAGTGAGAAGGCAAGCCACAGTGTAGGAGAAAGTAATTGCCAAGGCTAGTATCCAGAATAGACAAAGAACTCTCATGACTCACTTATAACAAGACAAACAACCTGATTTAAAAAAAAAAAAAAGTGCACGAGATTGAACAGGAACTTCACAAAGATATCCAAATGGCCAATAAGGTGCTCGATAGCACTAGCAGTCAGGGAAATGCGAATTAAATTGAGAGAGATGGCACTGCACACACACTGTGATGGCTGAAATTAAATGGCAGACAACACGAAGGGTTGGTGAGGGTGCGGAGCACCTGGAACTCTCATGTGCTCACCGGGGGGGGCGGGGCGTAAAATCTTGCAACCAGACTGGAAAAATATGTGGCATTTTCTGGTAAATATCAACACATACCTACCCAATGTCCCAACAGTCCCACTCCTAGGCATTTGTGGACAGATGGGTGCATGGATGGATGGATATTGGATGGATGAATGGGTGAATACTGGAGAGATGGTTGGATGGATGGACAGACGGATGGATAAGGGATGACCGATACGCAAGAGCACAGAGTCGTCCATGCAGTGCCTCCAAGCAGCCAGCCGGGGCCTGGGCCCTCTGTGGGGTCATGGCATCCTTCCAAACGAAGAAGCCCCAGCTGGGAGAGGGATCCCGGGGGTGCTCACCAGCCTTGAGCTTCTCCAGCTGTGCCCGCGAATCCTGGAAGCGGGCCTCGAGCTGCTCAGCCTCGGAGCGCACCTTGTCCACGACCTGCTGCAACTCTTCACGCTGCTGCTGCTGCAGCGAATGCCGGTTGTCCTCACTGGCACGTGAGGTCACCAGGGCCTCCTGCAACTGTGGGGACAGGGGCTGAACACTGGGCCTGGCCCATAGCCTCGAGAGTGGGGGCAGAATTGTGAGGAGGAAGCAGGAGGGAGGGGGAGGGAGGCACGGAGAAGGGGGAGATGGGGAAGGGCAGGCCTCACTCACCTCCTTGATCCCCTCCTGCAGATGCTCCAGCTCTGAGTTTTGCTCATTGATGAAGTTGAACTCAGCAAAGTTGCGCTCCTCCACTGGGGAGCGTCGAGGAAGGAGGGGTGCAGAGAGACAGAGACAGACATGCAGGACACAGAGAAGAACAGACAGACACACAGAAGGCCAGAGAAAGAGATGTTGAGAAAGACCACACAGAGACCAAGGCATGGAGATGAACGGATAGATAGCGTCACAAAGAGACAGGGAAATACAGAGAGATGGAGAGATACAGAGACACAGAGAAAATGGCAGATGTAGGTAAAGAGAGACACAGACAGGGACGGGGTTGAGGGGAAGATGTGGAGAGTGACCGAGGCCCAGAAGCAAAGGAAGGAAGATGACAGAGAGACAGACACGCACAGCAAAATCGAAAGGAACAGAGGCAGAGAGAGGCAGGGCCAGAGGGACAGAAACACAGAAGGAAGGGGACAGACCCCAGACAGGGGTGGGAGAGAGATTGGGAGGGAGACACCAAGCACACAGAGATGGGGAGGGGCAGAGACAGGGCCATGGTGAGAAGCATGTCCCAGCAGGCGCATGTCCCAGGCCTCCCTCCTCTAGTGCAGGTGGAGGCGTCCCCAGGACTGGAGCTAAGGCCCCGTGACAGTGACGGAGGACAGTCTGCGCTCAACTCAGGGGGTGCTAGGACTGCATCCCGGCCTCCCCACCTCCTCCCAGGGCCCCACTCACTCTCCAGGTACTTCTGCACCAACAAGTCAGGGTTGCTCTCCCCGGTCAGCTGGGTGAGTTTGTTCAGGGCGTCCTCACAGCGCAGCACCAGCTTCTCCTGGGAGGTCTTCCGGAGGCCTTCAGCTGCCTCCCGGGCTGGGGGAAGAGGGAGCGGTGAGGTCAGCCTCCTGGGTGGCCACCAGTGCAGGGGCCGCCTGGGCTCAGCCCCTGCCGGGGACCCTGGGGTGCTGGGCCATGGGAGGCAGAGGCGGAGGCCCAGGCCTCACCGTATTTTTCTCGCTTCTCCACGACAGCAGGATCTGGCTGCCGGTCGTTGTTCTTGAGCTTGAGGAAGCGGTGCAGCTGCTCCAGGTGCGCTATCTGCCGCTGCAAGATCTGCATCTCCGTCTCGTTCTGGGCCGCCTCTTTCTCCGTCCGCTCCCGAAGCATGCCCATCTTGGCCTTCGCCTCCTCCCTGGGAGGGAGGTAAGCCCAGGGTCAGGAAGATTGGAGGCTGGATTGGGGTCAGCCTGGGGACCAGGGATCGGTGGGGTTAGCCTGAGGTTGTGGGAGATGGGCAGGGTCAGCCTGTGGTCACAGGAATGGGGCAGAATCAGGTCACGGTCACCCTGTGGTCACCAAAAGCAGAGAACTTTCCAGGTTCCCAGAGCTGGGTCAGGATGGGGTTTGGGAGCCGAGTTAGGGCCCAGACGCTAGGCCTTGTAGGGGAAGGACGGCCTTGCCCACAGACAGGCGTTGCTGGCATGCAGGCACGGGGGCATCTAGGAGGCCGGGCATTCTTATTTGACCTATGGAGCAGGAGGCAAGATGGTGACAGTGGCACAGCAAGAGATTGTGACTAGACCCACAGAGGTGACAAGGTCATTGTGCTGGAGTTTGGGGGTCATGTGGTTGGAAATGTAAGAGGCTTGGACAGTCCAGGGCCTCCCAAGTGTAGGTAGGTGACATCACCACCATTTGAGCACATACCCTATTAGGATATTTGGGACACCCTGGAAGGCTCACTCATTGAACATCCCCTGTCCTGCTCAATTGAAAATGTAGATTTTTAGCTTTTAAACATAGTGTGGCCAACTGTAAATTCAGAGTACTCCCAGCCTCCTTCACAGGTCACAGAGTCACAGGTCACAGGGGTATCAGGCTGGGAGATATAGCAGGCCAGTCTCCTCAGGGTCCCTGCCCACAGACCATTCTGGTTCCCACCTCACCTTTGCTAATCTTGGCTGCCTCTATCCAGAGCACCAGCTGCCTGCTCTGTCCAAATTCCTTCAAAGCTAACTTGGGCCACTCCTCCGCAGTAGGAAGACTTCCCTGACAACCACTGGCCCCAGCGCCTAGTGACCCCTCAGGGATCAGGACTCACGGTTCTCTGTGCCTTGGGCTCCATGCCAACCCAGGTGGAGGGAAGAGGGAACCCAATTTCCTGAGGGCCAGACCCGGCAGGGGGTGCTTTACAACAGTGTTCCCTGAATCCCCACCACGGCTCCGGGAGATAGATACTGTCATTATTGCCAGACGAAACTGAGGCTCCAGGTCACCCCACAAGGAAGCTCTGCAGGCAGGGGCTGGCCTGACAGAAGTTTAGCCCTGATGCCTGCCCCTCCCTTCTAGCTGAAACCACCCTGTCCTTGTGCCCAGCCAGGCTGCCCACTGCATCCACTGGAGGAGGGTTGGCGGAGGCTAGTTCCTGACACTGCACAAACAGGCCAGCAGGCTGTCACTTGTGGGACTGACCGAGCCAATCAGATTCCCTCTCTTGGAATTTGAATGGGGAAGTGCTAAGAATGAGACAGCAGGAATATATAAAAAGAAGCCAGGAAAGGTCATGACGAGGCCAATTATGAAGAAACTGAAGCTGTGTTTGAACAGGACCCTGAAGGGGTCCTGGCAGACCAAAGGTAAGAAATTACAGAACCAGCCATAAAGAGCAATGAAGTACTGATGCACACCACAGCGCAAACGGACCTCAAAAGCATCACACTCAGTGAAAGACGCCAGACACAAAAGGTCACAGATTGTATGATTCCATTTATATGAAATGTGCAGAATAGGCAAATCCATAGAGACAAAACGGAGACGAGCGGTTGCCAGGGGACTGGGGAAGGGGGGAAGGGACAGTGACTGCTAAATGAATACAGGTCTCCTTTTGGAGGGATGAAAACATTTCGGATCTAGATAGAAGCGATGGTTGCACAACATTGTGAATGTACCAGATGCTGCTGAATTGTACACTTTAAAATGGTGGATTCTGTATATGCATTTTAACAAAGAAAGGAAAAGGGGAGGAGAGAGAGAAAGAAAGGAAGGGAGGGAGAAAGAGGAGGAGGAAGGGAGGGGAAAGAAATCACAAAAACCGTAAGATAGACCTGGGCTATACCCGATGTCACGAGGACTCAGGAACCTCGTGACAGAAGCCATGGGTAGAAACCAGACACCGAGCAGAAGGTAACAAGGCATCTGGAGCAAGAAGAGAACAGGGCTGAAGCAGAGATGGAGAGAGAGAGTGTGGAGCTCTCGCTGAGATGCTGTACCTAGAGCAGCTTCAGCTCCTCAACCGCTTATCTGAAGGTGGACTGAGAGAATCTCTGATCTTTCAAACAAGGCTCCTTCTCCAGATGCCTCCTAGGTTGCAGGGCCCCCTGCTCCATGCACTGTATGTGCATCACCTTACTTAATGCTCTCTACATCCTCATGTGCCAGATGCCGTTAACAGCTGGAGTCCACAGAGGTTAACTCGCGTGCCCAAGGAACAAGACCTGGTCCACTGAGCTGGGAAATCAGGGGGGAGAGAAAAAGAGGAGCACGATATGGGGGAAAAAATAGGTTCTGTCATCTATTTCTTGAGTCCTGAACCTTCCAGTCACTGCCTTATGAAAAGGCGTGTCCTGAGTCACCTGGGCCACCCCGGATGCCTGGCAGGCCCTACCTGACAGTGTAGGCAGAGGTGGAGGAAACAATGAGGGCGCTGACCATCTGCCGCAAGTGGTGGATCTCCTGCCAGAGAGAGGACAAAATCAATGCCACTTCTTACAGTCTCATCACTCTAAGTCTTTCCATGAGGCCAGGCACTTCCCCAATAAGGAGTGAAACTTTCAGCCTTCCAAATGTGGATGCTCCTCATTAGCAGCTGCCCCTGAAAGGGATTTTATTTTTTTGTTTGTATGCTTGTTTGTTTGTAACAGGGTCTCGCTCTGTTGCCCCAGCAAGACTGCAGTAGCATAATCATAGCTCACAGCAACTTCAAACTCCTGGGCTCAAGCAACCCTCCTGTCTCAGCCTCTCTAGTAGCTGGGACTACAGGCACGTGCCACCACGCCCAGCTAATTTTTAATTTTTTTGAGAGACAGGGTCTTGCTCTGTTGTCCAGGCTGGTCTCAAACTCCTGGCCTCAAGTCATCCTCCTATCTTAGCTTTCCAAACTGCTGGGATTATAGGCATGAGCCACCATCCCTGGCTAGGATTTTAAAGAGGTATGAAGTAAGAGGAAAGTCAAATTTATAAGCTGGAAACATGGCTCAGAAGGCTCATTTGGGGGAAATGCTTAACCGGAAACATTCCCGAGACTAACTTTCTTGTCCGGTGCAGAAATCTGTGTGAATTTATCACTGTGACTACACTGTTCTGTTTTCTATTTCCATGGAAATATCTCTGCAGTGTTACGTGTAAAAAGGGTTCTTTGAGGAGAAAGGGGAGAAATTATACATATATATATGCATATATGTATGCACACATGCATATATACATAGATAGATAAACACACATGCATGTGTGCGCACATTTATTTTTGCAAAAAGAAACCCAAAATGAGCTTTGAGCAGTGGCAGTCTCGTAGCCAATGAGGTTTATCTGAGGTGCGATTACTGCTAATTGAAAACTTCCCAATACCTCACCATGACAACTTGAAATATAGTCAGCATTGGCAATTTCTGACTGAAAAAAAAAAAGAAAGAAAGAAAGAAAGAAAGAAACCCAAAATGGATAACCAGAAACTAAGGCAATAAGCAACCTATAGGGACCTGGTGGGAACAAGGTAGAAGAGATGAGGAAATGGTGTTTCTCTAGGATACCTTTTGGAACAGTTTGGATTTGGGAGCCTTGTTAATGTTTTACATGTTCACAAAGGAAACTAAATCAACAAAGATAGGAGAGAAAACTAAAACTGAATACAAATGGAAGAAAGTGAATGTAGCTGTATTTCAAATGAAGAACATAACCACACATCACTAGTTCTGGGACAAGCTGACATGAGGTGCCTCCTGACACAATGCGCAGAAAGGACAAACTATCACCACTGTGGCTTTCCACCAAAAATGCAGACGCGGAATCTCATCAGGAAGAAAAATCAGATAAACCCATCCTGGGGGACGTCGTACAACACAACTGGCCTGGATGCTTCCAAAATGTCAACGTCGTGGGGAGACAAAAAGGGGCCGAGGGACTGTTCCAGATGAACAGAGTTGGGACAACTAAAGGCACCGTGGGAGTCTGGATGGGAGCCCAGAGCAGAAAAATCAGATTAGCTACAAAGGACATCATTGGGACAATCAGTGAGCTTGAAGTATGGACTGTTTAGAAGTCTAACAATATTAACGTTTCTGACTCGGATAACTGCACTGTACTTGTGTAAGAAAATGGTGGTGTTCTTAGAAAACACACACTGAGGTACTTAGGAATGTAATGTCTGCAATGTACTGTCAAAGGGTTCAGCAATCTATAATAATAAATTATTTCCAGCAAAATATTAATTACATACACACATAGAAGGAGAGAAAGAGGGAGTGAAAGAGTAAACATGGTAAATCATCGATCTTGGTGAAGGATGTGTAGGAGTTCTTTGTATAATTCTTGCACCTTTTCTGTAAGTTTGACATTATTTCAAAACAATAATCAAAGAGCAGGGGAGCTGGTTCTTCAAAGGACTTCAGAGGTTATTAAGATACCCGTGGAGGCCAGGCGCGGTGGCTCACGCCTGTAGTCCTAGCACTCTGGGAGGCCGAGGCGGGCGGATCGTTCTGAGCTCAGGAGTTCGAGACCATCCTGAGCAAGAGCGAGACCCCGTCTCTACCAAAAATAGAAAGAAATTAATTGGACAGCTAAAAATATATATAGAAAAAATTAGCCGGGCATGGTGGCGCATGCCTGTAGTCCCAGCTACTCGGGAGGCTGAGACAGTAGGATTGCTTGAGCCCAGGAGTTTGAGGTTGCTGTGAGCTAGGCTGACGCCACGGCACTCAC
>RJWJ010036210.1:0-16212 GCA_004363605.1 Indri indri
AGAGTACTTGTTTTGGAAGGTGGATCCCTGCCTATGCTGGTTAGTTAAAAATTGTATTTTCGATGTGGGTATGTGCATGCCTGTCAAAAGCCTCCCAACTGTTTCTGCAAAGCACATGCCTCGTCACGCACAATTACAATGACAAGTGACCCTTGAGCACGGCTGCTGTGGAAAAGCTCTGGTCCCTGCATAATAGTTCTGTAAAAACAGTGAATGTGTGACAAATAAGGGGGTGGCCTTGTGCTCTGGGGGACACAGGCTGCATGTCCCCCTGTCACTCATTTAGCTATAAACCTCCAGACCACCTATTTTTCCAGCTCCTGGAGTTTAACGTGTGAGTGCAAGATAAACTGTTGAAAATTTGTTACCATCTGAAAGTAACCCAGAAACTTTGGGAAAAAAAAAAAAAAAAAAAGCATACCGTGCCGTCGGGGCAGGAGTATGCCCCATCGGGTAGTAAAATGCATTAGGAATCTCTACTATTTCTAACAGTTTGATGCCCCCAAATGCGAGATTTTCAGTTTCGATGAAGGCAGCGTTGCAAAGCAGCGGGCAAGGCAAGGATCGAGTGGCCAGACATTTCTTTGGAATGCGAATGTATAAAAGCTAGATATTGCTATGTTCCTTTCACAGAAATAAATTCCAGCTACATCAAAGATTTAAATGCAAACCGTGAAGCCGTCAAGTGCTGGAAAAAAAACGGTGAATTAATATATACTCTCAGAAGCGGGGGGAATATTTTTCTAAACAGAAAAACAAAACGCAGATGCTATAAGAGACATGCTTGATTCATTTGAATTTTGAAGCTTGTCTGTGAGCAAAAAATCAGAAAGAAAATTTTTAAAATGGCAAACTGGGAATGTATGTATTTGAAATCATTCCAGTAATGTGTTCCTTTTTTCTCTAGTTCCAAAACTTTTAAATTATTATTATTATTATTATTATTTTGTAGGTTGTTAAATGAGCTGGTCTCACTTTCTTTTCAGCAATGTCCTGGCTCGAGTGACCCAGTAGAAGCTTTTGGACAGCTGCTTGTTCTAATCTTGGTTACCTACATCCAGAAGGGTTCAAACTGGTGCGGTGGAGGAATTTTTTTTTTGTATGTATTTCTGAGCAGAATTACAAAACTCTTCGTTTCTCATCATAAATGAGAAAGTCACAAGGGCACTACCCTGAAGCCATCTATAACAGTAAACTGTTGTGTTCAAACCTGTTACACAATCAATTGTTGTTGTAAAGCCCTATGTGACCGAGGCTGAATAAATCCTTGGCAGATGCTCCTGTCATTTCTTGAAGCCTGAGGAATGTGAACTGCGGCAGCTGCTGGCTTGGCCAATCTCACATGCCGGGACGTGTCTGGGCCGAGGGCTGTGAGTGTCTTAGTCGGTGACAGATTTACAAGAGTAAAATCGAGTTAAATGAAGGCTTTATGCCAGACCTGGAGAAAAGGGGAAAAAAGGAAATGAAAGAAAAAAAAGAATGACCATGGCTGTAACCTATAATGTGGTCTCGGCTTCTAACACATTTTATTTTTAGATTGCAGTGGTTTGGTTTTTATTTATTAAGGAGCCACTTAAGGAAGAAAACAAGGAATGATCCAGAACCCCACTGCGGAGATAGCCCCTGTAGACATTTTAAAATAAGATATGTAGAGTGTTAGACATTTAAACAGCACAGAATTATAAAAAGAAAGTACCGCCCACCCCATACATATTTTCATGTATGTATGTCTGTAAGTTTGTGTCTATGTGTATAATATATGTATTTGTGTATATATGTGTGTAAATGTATGTATATGCTTATGTGTCTACGTGTATATATGTTTATGTGTGTATACGTGCATTTATATGTATATATGGGTGGATATATACACATCTATATGTGTATATATGTATTTGTATATATGTGTCTTTATATATAGTATATACATGTATGTATATCATATGTATGTGTGTCTGTGTATACACGTGTGTATAGCATATGTATGTGTGAATGTATATCATATATAAGTTTACACAAAGGGATCATTACTATTAAGACTTTTTTTTTTTTTTTTTTTTGAGACAAAGTCTCACTGTGTTGCCCGGGCTGGAGTGCGGTGGTGTCAGCCTAGCTCACAGCAACCTCAAACTCCTGGGCTCAAGCGATCCTCCTGCCTCAGCCTCCCGAGCAGCTGGGACGACAGGCATGCGCCACCATGCCCAGTTAATTTTTTCTATGTATTTTTAGTTGTCCAGCTAATTTCTTTCCATTTTTAGTAGAGATGGGGTCTCGCTCTTGCTCAGGCTGGTTTCGAACTCCTGAGCTCAAACAATCCGCCCGCCTCGGCCTCCCAGAGTGCTAGGATTACAGGCGTGAGCCACCGCGCCCAGCCACTATTAAGACTTTGATGCACTTCACACTTGTTTTTTTTGGAGAAAAGAAAGTCTTTTAAGGAAAACACCCAAACTAGAACACAAAATATAATAGTACTACATATGATTTCATAAATATCAATACCTTCTGTATGGCAAAAAGTAACGACAAAAACCAAAAAGACACGTTTCAATCTGGGAAAATATTTCTTAACGCTTATGTCAAAGGGCCATGTTCTTCAAGTCATAAAAAGAATATGCAAATCACTAAGAAAAAGTAATAATTCGATGGAAAAATGGGCAGAGGAGATGGACAGGCAGTTCTTTGAAAAAGCTATGTCAGCATCCTGTAAATCTATGGAGACATTCTCGGCTTTACTAGTGTTCGGGTAAATACAAATGGAAATTAAAACAACTATTTTTCACTAATCAGATTGGGAAAAAATAAAAATTAACAATATACAAAGAGCGTCTCAATTTTGCTAAAAATTGGGCAAATATACATTTAAATAGAAATAAGCCATATTTTTCACTACTCAAATTAATATGACACGTGGATAATTCTAAGTGTAGTTGTGGCTATAGGAAAACCATGTGAGGGGAATGCTCTTTTTTTTGTCCCTTTCACCTTGCTGACTGGAGTTCAGACATGATGGCTGGAGGTTAAGCAGCCATATTGGACCATTAGGTAGAAGCCACTTGTTGAGAATGTAGAACCACAGGGCAGGGGGATCTGGATCCCTGATCCTCACAGAGACACCATACCAGCTCTGAACTGTCTGCTTTGTGAATGTTTAATTTTTGAGGCAGAAATAAATTTCTCTCTTTTTAAAATCTCTTCTTGTTTGTGGTTTCTGTCACCGACAGCCAAACTAATTTCAACTTATATATGAAGGACAATACAAACTGAATTACAACTGTTTCTATACTCTGCATTTCTTACCATGTGCAAGAATTCCTTTTTAGGCCGGGTGCGGTGGCTCACGCCTATAATCCTAGCACTCTGGGAGGCCGAGGCAGGAGGATTGAGCTCAGGAGTTTGAGACCAGCCTGAGCAAGAGTGAGACCCCTGTCTCTACTAAAAATAGCAAAATTAGCAGGGCTGGCTGCTATGAGAACTTGGGCTTCTGCTCTGCAGGTGAGGCTCCTGGCACATTCTAAGTTCACATTCCAAAATTCTCATTTTTCTAAAGAATTGAGGCCATTTCTCTCTGGTCTTAAGGTTGAGAGCCCACATTGTCCCCTCCTGCAATCCTGTCCTGGCACTTCCACCCACTGGCCATGTGATGCTGAGTGTCACCCAGGGCTTTCTGAGCCTTGTTTCCCTTCTGGAAGTGAATCAGTAAAGAACATTTGTGACCGCAAGTAACAGGAAACAGTGATATAAACAAATAGGTAGTTATTTTTCTCACATGATGAAAAATCTAGAAGAAGAAGGTTTCAGGTATTGGTTCAATGACATCTAATGTCCCAGGTTCTTTCTGTGTCTCTGCCTCACCATCCTTAGCATGTTGACTTTCATGTCTGTTGCCTCATTACCACAAAATGACTGCCCCAGCTCTGGCTATCACACCCACATTCAAGGCAGAAAGAATGCAGAAGCCCCTTCTGGACCTCATTACCAGGGACACAAAAGGTATCAGCCTCCCATATGACTTCTGCTTTCATCTCGTTGGCCATGATGGTGTGACATGACTGTCACTCATAGTAAAGAATGCTGAGAAAATGAGTCCCTGGCTTGCAGCCTCTAAACTAGAAGTGGGTAATGAAAAAGGGGATTGGGAATGAGGATTGGGTTAGCACTCCAGGAGTTCAGTGTCATGCATGAGATGAGGAGGGGAGAGTCTGAGACAAGGAGGAGACAGAAGTAGGGTCCCGCTCCTGCCCACTTGGAATAAAAACTGAAGTCTTCACTGTGGTCCACAAAATCCCAGACAATGTGCCGCACCTCCAGCATGCAGAACAATGCCCGGAGCATAGCAGATGCTCAGTAAATATTTGTTGGATAAACAAATGGTTTGTCTCTTCTTTGAAGGTAACTAAAGCTAATGTTTGTCCAGCACTTGCTGCGTGCCAGCCACCAGCCCAGACGCTTTCAATGTACCCACGAGACAAACCCTCAGTGCCACCCTGCGAGGATGTGCGACCGTCCCAATGTACAGATGGAGAAACCGAGGCCCAGGGAGATGAAGAAACTTGCTGTATCGAGTTTCTGCTGCTGTTCCAAATGACCACACATGTAGTGGCTTAAAGCAACACAAACGTGTTGTCCCACAAGTCTGGAGGTCACAAGTGGAAAATGGGTCAGCAGGGCCGTGTTCCTCCCAGAGGCATCACTCCGAACTCTGCTCTCGTTGATGCGTCTCCTCCTCCGCCTCCCTCTTTTCTTTATAAGGACTTTATGATGACACTGGGGCCACCCGGGTAATCCAGGATCCCCTCCCCACCACAAGATCCCTAACTTGATGACATCCGCAAAGTCCCTTTTGCCATTTGAAGTTACCTATTTGCAGGTTCTGGGGATTGGGATGTGGTTATCTTTGGGGGGCATTATTCAGCCTCCAGCTAATGTGGTGGGGAGGTGGCTCACAACAGCCCTGCTTGCTCTGGTGCCCAAAGCTAAAGTCCTGGGCGCTGCTTTCCCCGCCAGCCCCTCAGCTCCTCACCCCTGCCTCTGGGCTCCAGTTCCTGGAATGTTAACTTGTTTCCTTTGGCCGTGGCCTGCGAACACCCTTCCAGGGCCTTCCCTCCGGCTCAGCCTTATCTGGCTGTGCCAGCTCCCAGCGCTTAGCTCACAGGGCACCAGGTGGCCAGTTGGAAGGACAGACGGGCCACCCAGCGCCAGATTCCAGGCCCCCGTGAGCTCCGAGGAACCAGAGCACCTCTGCATTTGCAGATGGACCCTGGGCTGGGGAAGGGGCCACGCATCTCCCTTCCTCCCCCACCTCCCTGCCACGCACAAGCCTTTCCCTGCCACGAAGCTGGAGGAAACCCAGCCAGCCAGCTTCCTGGATTTCGCTGGAAACCCGGCACCGCAAACCTCAAACGCAGAGCCCTCCTTTTTTTTCTAATAAGTTTTCCTCTCCAAGACGGAGGCTTCCAGCTCTCCTCTCTCCTCCAGACTCCACGTGCCCCCACCCAGGCCAAATCCTCACCGGCTGATCTTGCCTCTAAAAATAAAGTGCATTTGCACCATAAAATGTCCTTTATCGTGCACACGACACAGAGCAGTATTACAAAGTCTCAGAGTGTCAGTTCTGCAGCTCGACTGCCTGACTTTAAACCATCCTGCTTCAGACTGGCTGTGTGACCTTAGGGAAGGCGCTTCCCCTCTCTGTGCCTCAGTTTCCTCATCTGTAAAATGGGGCTGAAAATATAACAGTAGCGACCTCAGAGGATTGTTGTGCAAATAAAATGAATTGATATTTGCCAAGTGTTTAAAACAGGGTCCGGCATGTCGTAAGTGCCATGTACATTTTTGTTGAATAATAAAATATAAATATTTATAAATATAAATATTCTTTAGCTTCCTACCAGGAAATCCGCATTTTGATAAGAACATCGAAGAATTTTCAGATATTTTAAAAACCATGAAAGGTTCGGAAGTGGTTGCATAGTCTTTGGGTGACCTACCCTAACCTGAACTTTTCCAGAAGCCCTATTTGATGTTTTCGGTTTTTTCTGTTGCCTGGGCTAGAGTGCCGTGGCGTCAGCCTAGCTCACAGCAACATCAAACTCCTGGGCTCAAGCGATCCTCCTGCCTCAGCCCCCCGAGTAGCTGAGACTACAAACATGTGCCACCATGGCCAGCTAATTTTTTCTATATATATTTTTAGTTGTCCAGATAACTTCTTTCCATTTTTAGTAGAGATGGGGGTCTCGCTCTTGCTCAGGCTGGTCTTGAACTCCTGACCTTGAGCGATCCTCCCACCTTGGCCTCCCAGAGTGCCAGGATTATAGGTGTGAGCCTCCATGCCCAGCCCCTATTTGATTTTAATATGCTGTTGAGCACATTATATATAAGGCTTTTCAGAATGCACGTGAACCCCCATAACATGATTGCTAATTTTGTGTTCATTGCAGTGGGGATATCTGGGAAGACTAGCAAAGTCAGAAAGCCACACCCCCCAAAATAGCTCCCAATGTAGTAACTCCCTCAAGCCTGAGAAAAAGGGGTGATGTCCTTCATGGCAAAGCACCCTTGGCTACAATCATGAGAGTTTCAAGGACAGGCAGAGGCTCCAGGCCCCGCACCAGAAAGCAGAAACTTCAAGTGCTGGGCCCAGATTCAAGAAGCATGACTCATGTCGTTATATAGAAGAAAGAAATAAGAGCATAGGCCGGGGGTGGTGGCTCACGCCTGTAATCCTGGCACTCTGGGAGGCCGAGGCGGGAGGATTGCTTGAGCCCAGGAGTTCGAGACCAGCCTGAGCAAGAGCGAGACCCCTGTCTCTACTAAAAATAGAAAGAAATTAGCTGGACAACTAAAAATATATAGAAAAAAATTAGCCGGGCGTGGTGGCGCATGCCTGTAGTCCCAGCTACTCGGGAGGCTGAGGCAGGAGGATCGCTTGAGCCCAGGAGTTTGAGGTTGCTGTGAGCTAGGATGACACCATGGCACTCTAGCCTGGTCAACAGAGCGAGACTCTGTCTCAAAAAAAAAAAAATAAAAGAAAAAGAAAAGGAAATTAGAAAGGAGGAAGTGTGACTATCTTTTAGAAATGATATGATCGTGTACCTAGAAAGAGAATCGACCCACAAACTATTAGAAGGAATGTGCATCAAGCAAGGTGGTTCTGGGTTGCAAAATCAAAATCCTCAACGTAACAAGGTGCCAATACACAGAGAACTGCTTAGAAAACAAACAGAAGACCACGGTATTCACTCTCGCAATAATAAAAAGATAATAAAAGCATCTTGGAATGAGCTTATCAAGAATGGCACAGGATCTAGTCCAAGAACATTTAACACTGCTATGGAGTTGGATACAAAAGGTTTAAATAAATGCTCCTGGATGGGAAGATTCAATATGGAAAAATTGAACCCAGTTTCCCCCCAGATCTGTGAATTTAATCCAGCTGTAATTAGAACACCAAAAAGCTTTTTAAAATTAGACAAGTTGATTCTGAGGTTCAAAAGAAAAAAAGATATGAAGAGATCCAAAAAAAAAAAAATTCTGAAAAAATAAAGGAAGAAGAATCAGCCCTTCTATACATGAAAACAGATCATGAAAGTACAGTTTTCAAACAGTCTGGGGCTGGCTCTAAATGGATACACAACTGGTTAAAGAGGCCAGATTAGGGAGGCCAGTAATACACATGGGAATTTATATGATAACAGTGGAATTTCATATCTTTGAAAAAAAAGCTTTTCTCCATAAACAGAGATGGCTGAGTAGCTCTCTGGAAAGACATAAAGTTGAATCCTGTTAAAATACCACAATGCAGCCCAGGTGCATTGGAGATTTCAATGTCAACAATGACGCTTTAACCAAAGGAAAAAAAATAATGAATTGTCATCTTAGCATAAAAAAAGCCTTGTTAAGGGTGACACTGACCCTGAGGTCGTCAAAGAAAAGACCGATGATGCATTTAACAACACAAAAATGTATTGAGACAAAATTTGAAATGACCTGGGAGCCTTAATGTATCCTAAACAAAGCCAAAGCCAAAAACGAAACTTGGAAAAATACTCAAGACATGTGGTGCAAAAGTGTTCCTTTCCTTTTTTTTGCAACCCTCTCTTACCCCTCAGCTAGGAAAAAAACCTCCAATTTAAAAAAATATGTGGATAAAAGATACGCATAGGAGGTTCACAGCAAAAGAAAAAAAGGAAATGTTGCTCACTCTTGTGATTAAAGAAATGTCAAATTACAAGACACGATTGTAGCCTGTCAGATTGCAAAGATTAAAAAAAATCAGTAACACGGAGTTGTGGAGAGTGGAGGAAACAGGCATACCCTTCTTCCTCCTGGCAAAGGCATATATGAATGCAGCCTGCAGGAGGATGGTTTAGCGAGAGTGGTGCCATGGAACCTTGTTCTAGATCCCGGAGACACAGCCTCAAAGAGAACAGACTCTCAACATGGCGTAGGTCCCCTCTTAATCCACTCCCAGAATTCACAGCGTTTCATTTTATTTGTATTGATGTCTGTTGGGCTCACTGATGCACCCCCAATGTTAGAGCTAAAATATGCTGCAGGAGGGAAATAATTACTTATATTCAACTGTCAGAAATCCACGTCCTCCAACACCAACACCTTGCCTGACCAGCAAACTCCTCGATGACCTTGCCTGACCACCAAACTCCCCAGCCTCGATGACCTCAATGACTTGCAAGATCTGGCCACCACCTCTTCCCTCCTGCCCTCTGCTTTTTCTCCCAATTTCTTCTCAACTCTCCCTTGTTCCCTCTGCTCCAGTCACACTGGTCTCTGCTATTCCTCAAACGTACCAGGTGGCCTCAGGGCCTTTGCACGAGCTGTTCCTGCTGCTGGGAATGCTGTTCCCTCAAATATTCACAAGGTCACTCTCTTCCCTCCTTCGGGTCTTTGCTCAACCATCCCCCCATGAAGACTTCACTTGGCGCACTGTAAAGATTATAATACCCTCCCCCCATGCATACGCCATCTCCATCTCTCCCTGCCCTTGCCTGTTTTATTTTTCCCCATAAGCACTCATTATCACCACATGCCATATCGTACATCTCCTTTAATTGTCTCTGGTCTGCCTGCCCAATAGGGTGTCAGCTCTCGGACATCAGGGAGTTTTGTCTGTCTCAGACATCGCTGTAGCTACAGTGCCTGGAATCAAACTAACAAGTAATGTAGTCATGACACACAGTGCAGAGAATATGCTCATTCCCTCCATTTGTAAAGCAAAAAAAAAGGAAACCCCAATTTTTAAAAAATGGGTAAAAGATATGTGGAAAAAATAAAACTAAATATTAACATCTCACTAGCTATAATAGCCCCAGATAAGTGATTTGACTGGCTATAAAATACAGGAGCTGCTCAATTATGTTTGTTGAATGAATGAATGATTGAATCAATAAAACAATATCTAACTCACGGACTGCTGTAAAAATTTGATGACTTAGTACATGTAGAAGGCTTAGAATGTTGTCTGGCAGATAGTGTGCCCTATGTAAATGTTAGTGCTTATTATTTTAAAATATTATTTATTATTTAATATTATTTATTTATTGTTGTGGTTATTATAAGCATCCATCAAGATTTCTCACAAATGTCACCTCCTCCAGGAAGCCTTCCCAGGTAAGCCCAGACAGGATTAGTTTCTCAGGACTCCCCAAAGCACTGTATGCAGCTCTTTCTTTAAACTCTAGCAAAACGTGCCCCAGGAAAACCAAGTCCACCTAGTATAGTCTATACTCTACACCCCGCACTAGGGATGACAACACAACTTGGTGGTAATTATAGGGCTTCTCTCCCTGACTGTGCACAGGCTGAGCCCGCCTGTCACAAACACTAGCCTGGCTCCTAAAAGCAGAGCCTGTCTCACTCGAGCATGCCCAGCGCATCGCCCCAAGACTGGAACAAGGAGACCTCTCAGTAAATGCCGGTGGCTTGAACAAATGAACCATTCTGTGACCTGCCTCTCCATGTGGAATGTGCAGAAACCCAGGGATACGCAACGGAGCGCCAAGGATTCATAAATCCACAGCAAATATTTTGCATCGCCCGTTCTGCTTCACCTTTGGAAGGAAAACGCATCTCATCTTCGTCTGAAAATGGACAATGCTCTGTTAGGGAGCCGAATATGAATTTTTAATGACAAAAATTAGACTTCAAAGAAATCTCTGTTGAAGAGCTGTTTCCTCAACCCCCCGAATGAGAGGGCACATTTTCCTGCTCTGCTCTCTACTGGAAAACTGAAAAGTAACGCATGATCAGTCCAACTCTGTCGTTTCGTAAAGGAAAAGTCATGGTTGCTCAGGATTGGTCACTGCTCACCATGGAAGCCCGTCCACTGCGAGCCACGTGGGATAAGGAGCTCGTATGGGATTGGAATTTAGGCCATCGTGGGCAAAGCTGGGGAGGTGAGGACCCAGATAGGGATGGTGGGGACATCAAAGAAAAGTTACTAACCAAAAAAAAAAGCATCAGGGTTGCTGGAGGAGAGGTGTACACAAGGGCATTGTTTCCATAACTAGCATTGGGTTTAAAAGTCTCTGTAGGTCAGCTGGCTGGGCAGGTTGGAAACTGGACTAGAATAGCAAGGACAAACTGGAACGTACAAGAACAATCTGGAACCCCGGTGTCTCTTACCGCCTCCAACCTCAATTCCATGCTTGACCGACTTGCAGGAGAAGCTGGTGCCCGTCCCCCCGCAGAGCTGCCCAGACACCTGGCCCCAAGTTCACCAGTGACAATGTGCATCAGCCGTTGTGGCACCCAGGGCCCTGAGCAGACCTTCCCACTGTAATGGCCTTTGCTCCATTTCTGCCATTTAAATTTTGTATACATTTCTCTTTCAGACAACTCTAACCCAGAGGCTTCTGGGAAAGGGTATTCTAGGACACATAGGCCCAGCTTAGCTAAACTGGCACAGAACAAAATCACCACACAGCCCAGAGAGGGAAGATGACCTGCCCAAGGTCACACAGCAACTTCATGGCAAAACCAGAACTAAGCCAGGTGACACAATATGGCACCTCCTTCTCAGGGTATTGCATGGTGTTGTATGATGTTAAATGCTTGGGCCCAGGAATTGGGGTACTGAGGCAAAAAGTCTGACTTTGTTATTTGCTAGCTGTGTGGCTTTAGGTAAGTGAATTAACCTCTCTGATTTTCAGTTTTCTTAACTATAAAATTGGAGACATTCATACTACCCATGTCATCAGGTTGTTGTGAAATAAAATAATGTGTACAGAGCTTAGCATGGTGCTAGACACATTATGTGGGCATGTGGTGGACATTCTAGCGTTCTGTTATTTCCAACTCCATTATTTGTTATTGCTCCATAATCTAACCTATCCTGACTGATGCAGAATGTTAACCAATGAATGTTAAAACCATTTTTAGCAGTAGTAGGATTTGTGGTAACATCACTGTTATTACATCAGTACTGTTAGAAAGTCCCAACCTGGTGTCGAATAGACCAAAACTCTACTTCCTTTCACATCTAAGATGAATTTGACTTTGCTAATTGCGGAGTCATTGTGTACAGAGGCTAAAGAAAGGAAGAAGAGACATAAGGGGGTGAAGTGTGATAGGCAATGGGGTCTAGAAGGTGAGACCTGGCAAGGAAGGGAGATAAGAGACAGAGGGTATCTGGGGGGCGTCCCTGCTAAACTGGGGCATCACTTGGCTGAGAGGGGAATCCTCACACAAAAATGAAGCTTCTATGTGCTGTGCGACATTCATAACTCCACAGTTATCAGTGTTTGAATTCCTTTGTGGAGAATTACTCAAAGATGTCGAAGGATGAATTAATAGAAAAAGTTACTGACACAGTTAATGATGCCCATCAGGCATCTAAACTCAAAAACCCACAGAGATGAAGTGGGTAACATAGAAGCACAAATTGGGCTGAGCGTGGGACAATAGGGACTGGTGGGGTCTGTGGAAAACCAGAGAGTAGGTGCCCTATCCATTGGGAGGCAGAAGTTTCTCAGCCCCAACAGATTTTAACCAGGTGACAATGAGGCTCCATTTTGACAGATTCTCTCATTTTTTACGAGAAGCCAGAAATCTGTATTTTCTTTTAATTTTTAATTTAAAAAGTTGGCTATTGATTCAAATTTTTGAAAAGTAGAGTTGAACAAATAAGGTGCATCCAAAGGCTAGTTTCCAATGTTTAGGCTTCTATTGATAGTTTGTGGCCTCTGGTTTAGACATTTTCCTCCAACTAACAATGGATGTTCCCCGAGGCATTATCCAAGGTCATTGTGACACTCCCTACTCCTCCTCAGACACTGCCCACGGGCTCACTGACATACACTTGCCATTCAGTGCTGGCACTTGTGGATGGGTGGGGTGCCATTGTGAGGTGCCGGGAGTAAGGCCTCACAGAGAGGTCACATCTGAAGTTCAGGGTGATGCTCAGTTAGTAGATGGATTCTTCATATCCTCGGTCACTCAAGATCCCCATCAGACCTGCCCTCAGATCTAGCAGTCCACCTGTCCAGTCTGCTCTGAGGATAACCTAGAGGAGGAGATACTTTGAGAGTTGGAGAAGCGCCTTTGAAATTTGAGAGGGAGAAGTTTCTCAAAAAAACTGTGCTGCCTGTGCCGTAAAAATAATCAACTTATGGCTATGACAGGTATTAGATGTGAAAGAGACAAACTGTGTACATGGTAAGTACTCGTGAGTCTTTCTGTGTTAGTTAAGCTGTATTTTGGGATGCAATTTACAGAAAATCAAAATCAGATCAGCTTAAAACAATCCAGGTACTATCTAGACTATATAAAGAACTGCAAATCAATAAGAAAAAGATGACGGCCCAATAGAAAAATAAGTGAAAGTCTTGAGTAGACTCTTCACAAAACAGGATACTCAAATGGCCAATAAGCATCTGAAAAAAGTTCTCGATTTCATTGGTTATTAGGAATATTCAAATTAAAAACACAATGAGATTCCACGCAGGAAACACACAATGAGATATATACCAGAATATCCTGAAAAGTCTGACAATACCTAGTGTTTATGAGAATGTGGAGAAACTGGAATTCTCTTACACTGCTTGGTGGAAGTGTAAAATGGTACAGCCATTTTGGGCAACTTGCAGTGTCTGCTAAGGCTGAGCATTTGCTTAGGCTTCAAACCAACACATACGTACACTTGTTCACCAATAGAGTATTCTCGCCCTTGCTAGTCACCCAAGTCCTTAGCTTCATTCTGATTGGACGTACTGAGTTCACATGCCCAACACTTAACCAATCTCCATGACCCAGGAGATTATGCACTCATTGGCTTTGGCCCAGGTTACCTGGGTAACCATTTCTGAACCAATCACTGTGGCAAGGGGGTGGGATTATGCTGATTAGTGTTAGTTCAAGCCAATCAGTGCTCATCCGGGTGTATGGAGGATGTCAAACTAATCCAAATGCCATGACTTTATTAATGTGGTAGGGAGCGGAGGAATGGCCTTTGTAGAGGCTATCACGTGTGCGAGACATTTCTTATTTCTTTTTAAAAATGTGTTTGAAACAACCACAAACACAGAAAAGTTGCAAATATGGTACAAAGAATGTTTTCCTCCCTGAACCATTTTGAGAGTAAATTGCCAATCTAATGCCCTATCAAAGCTGAACATTATAGTGTGTGTGTCCTACGAACAAGGATATTCCGCTGTAAAGATACGTTTGCCCCTTTGATGAATAAGTATTATACGGGCAGGTACTTTGAGACAATGTAACAGCCCACATTCCTCACCAAAATTTCCATTCATTTTCTTACATCGACATGGACATGGATTTTTATTTCATTCAAGGGATTAAAATCTGTTACTCTTATTTTTAACATTGATGTTCAAATTGTCCCAGAGTTGGCCAGTGGGAGCCCTTCAGGCTGGCTGCTGTGTCCTTCCAGGTGTTCTCATCGTTCTTTGAGCACTTCCTTACTTTTGACCCCAAAAGATGTTCCAGGCTCCTCTTGTATGTTCCCTGTCCCCCCACGCCCTGGCTTCAGCCATTTCTCAAAGGGGAAGGGAGGGCACTTCTGATGACAGGTGGCTGACCCCTTACCTCCCAATGACCTCCTCAGACTCTGATTTCAATGCAACCAGGCAGCCAATGGCAGAGGCGATGCTCCGGCGGTTGCCATGGAGACCACCGGCCTCAGAGCGGAAGGAAGCGGTGACGTCACTGCGGGAGCAAAAGCAGCAGCCACATCCTCTTCTTCACCCCGCCACAGGGCACTGAGGGCGACCTCTGAGCCGGCAGTGAGGGACGAGCCTCCCTGCCCCTACCCACGACAAGTCCTTGGCAGGAGCCCCAGGGAGATCTGCTAAGACTCTCAGGGCCTGCGGGACCTTGGAGGCTACCGCCAAGAAAGGGGAAGGAGCATCTCCAGACCCTCCCTGGTGCGTCCTTGCCCGGGACCCAGGAGCCACGAGTCAGCTCACCAACGCCAACTTCTGCTTCCTGGGCACGAGTAAGTCCCTGGGGATTCCCACGAGCCCCCTACAGATCCCGGACATTGTGCAGCCCTGCAGCACAGGCTGGGGGCTGGGGGCATCGCTAACTAGCTGGACAAAGTGGGCCTGTCCGTAGCCTCTGGCCCTTGAGGCCTCACTGTCACGTAGCCTTTGGGAAGGGATCGCGGCACCCTGGATAATTTTTTGGATTCCCGAGGCAGCTCGGGTGTGCACCAGCGGGCATACCGCTGCCTCAAAGAGTTGGGCAAGATGCTGTTTGGTGTAAAGGACATTGCACTGTTGGAGCACGGGTGCAAGGCCCTGGAGGTGGACAGTTACAAGTCCCTGATGATCCTGGGGATCCCAGAGGACTGCGGCAACGAGGAATTTGAAGAGATCATACGGGTCCCCCTCAAACCTCTAGGCAAGTTCGAAGTGGCTGGGAAGGCCTTCCTGGAAGAGGATGAATCCAAGGCGGCCATCATTAGGCTGGCGGAGGACATCAACTACGCCGCGGTCCCCAGGGAGATCAAGGGCAAGGGCGGCATGTGGAGAGTGGTCTACATGCCCCGGAAGCAGGACATCGAATTCCTGACCAAGCTGAACCTCTTTCTGCAGAGCGAGGGCAGAACGGTGGAGGATGTGGCCCGGGTCCTGAGGCAGGAACTGTGCCCGGTACCGAAGGGCCCCAGAGAGCTGCCTGCCACAAAGTGCTGTGTGCCCGGGCTGGGGGACGAGCCAGAGGCTGGGGCCACCGCCAGGGTGGACGTGGGGCCACCTCTGGACTCCTCGGAGAAGGAGAGCAAGGCTGGAGACGGCAAGCGGAGCAAGAGGAGGCACAGGAAAAACCGGCGACGGCGTCACGCATGTGACAAGAAGCTGTGAGATAACCTCGGGTGGGCACAGGGGCGTCAAATGAGGGTGGCGGCCACCTGAGTGGGTGTGGGCGATGCCTGTGGGAGGGCAGGTAACATCTGAGTAAGTTTGGGGAATGCAAGTAAGTGTGGGTACTAGGAGTGAGCGTGGGTATTATTCCAGTGAGTGGGTAACTTTGGCTAAGAACAGGTATCACCTGAGTAGCACAGACAACATCTGACTAGTGCGAATGAGGTGGGTATTTTTATCTGAGTTTAGTAACTTGTGGGTTACGTCTGAGTGGGTGTGGTTAACATCTGATTGCGTGTGCGTCATTCATTCATTCATCTTACAGATATTTATTGCACGCCTGCTATGTCCCAGACACTGTTCTAGGAGCTGGGGATAGGCGAGGGAGCGAGCCCAACAAAAATCCCTGCCTTCGTGGCACTCAGAGTCAGTGGCCAATATTTGAGTTACTTGGATACATCTGAATGAGCTTAGGTACCATTTGAATAGATGTGGTTAAGAGCTGAGCGATCATCCTATCTGGTTGAGTGTGGGTCATTCAGGCATGCATGCAATAACTAATATTTCCTGAGTACCTACAGTGTGCCAGGCACTGGGGATACAGCGGGACACAAAACAGACCAAAACCTTGCCCTCTTGGCTGTCATATTAAATATTCAAGTAGGTGCGGGTAACCTTTAGGTTACTTGAATACACGTTGGGTGAACGTGGGTACCATTGCAGTGCGTGGGTAGCATCTGGCTATGATTGAAAGTAGTATGGGTCGGCCGGTCGCGGTGGCTCACACCTGTAATCCTAGCACTCTGGGAGGCCGAGGCGGGTGGATCGCTCGAGGTCAGGAGTTCAAGACCAGCCTGAGCAAGAGTGAGGACCC
>RJWJ010036211.1:0-16301 GCA_004363605.1 Indri indri
CCTGGCCGTCTCAGGAGGACGTCTTCGCAAGACAGAGGGATTTCAGCGTGGGCAGCCTTCCTTCCTTCTGGCCGGTCCATTCCTGTCCCGGGGTAGGCAGGTCTCTCAGGAGACTTCAGTCTCTCCGTAAAAAGATGAAACCAGCTTAAATTACGGCAAGAGAAATAGGTTCTGTATGTACAGAATGGTCACAATTTGAAAAGGCTAATTCCTGGGAAGTGACAAGTGTGTATTATCCTGTCCAGAAGGAAGCTTAAGTGTAAACTTTTCTCTGGGGGCAGATAGAGAATAATAATCCCCATGTACTTCACAACTACTGAATTTTTTTATATAGCATATTCACAAAATTATTTCATTAATTTTTATGAGATTTTTAACACAGCCCCCACAGCATTGGCCGACAGAATATTATCATGCCCATTTTATAAATGTGAGGACGGAGCTTCAGAGAGGATAAAAGACATACTGAAGGTATAATTAGTAGGGGCAGAATTGGAACCCAAAGTCAGGTCTTCCAATTCCAGGACAAATGCATTTCCTGTTATATCGCACTATCTAATGGATGCCATGCGGTACTCTGGCACTTAGGGCAAGTGTTTGAAGGTAATATCCTTCTAATGCATTAGACGTGGACCCACAGGCACTAGACAGGAACACAGTTCAAATAGCTGCTGCTTTTCTTAGCTATGCAGCTAAAAAAGAAAAGACCACACCCTCTATTTATTTTCTTTTAAACCCGGCATCTTTTCCTAATTTCTTCAAACATGAATCTTACAAGCTGACCTTTTGTACCTTAATAGGTCACAGGATAGAATGCACTAGAAATCAGGAGTTGGAGTTCTGGGTCTGGCCCAAGTTCTAACAGCTGGGCGACCCAGGCCAGGCAACTGTATCTTCCTGATTTTTTTGCTTTCCTGAAATGCAGATCATGATACCAGCTCCTCCTGTTTCTTGGGGATGGAGTGAGGAAGTTTGAGAGCATGTTTTGAGAAGTGTAACGGCCTATATAGGTATAAGGGCTTGTCCCAATTCTAGTTTCCGTTCTTGTGAATTCCACTCAAGCCCAGAGCATGTCACAATCAGAGAATTCTTGTTTATTATCCTATCAAAACAGTAAAGCAGTTATTTTCCTGATTGTATGTGTAATCACTTCCACCGAGAACAAAATTCTCATTTTCCGACTCTGTGCTAATTCATCCAATCTTAAAATAAGCTAAGAATTCCAGCTTTCATCACCATCGCCTTGTACTGCTATTATCAAAACTAATACAAAAATCACCATGCAGACGAATGCAAAAGGGTCTCGGCGATTAGAGCGGAAGAGGCCACACTTGCTCTGTTTGGAACCAGTGAGGCAGCAGGGCTTTGCGGTGCCCTGGGCTTGACACCTGGCTCCAAGGCTCCAACAGGTTGTACCACCTCTGGACAAGGTTATGGAATCTCTCCAAGATTCCATTTTTTATCATTGAAATAAAGATAAATGAAGCCTACCTACATTTCTGGCAGGAGGTGGTTCTTATAGGGATTAAAGGTAACTTGTGCAAAATACCTACATCAGTGTCTGCACATAGTAGATGCTCAAGAAATTCTAAATCTTATTCTTCCCCCATCATTGATCATAGAGAAGAAGAAAGGATATGCTTGTTGGTTAGTTAGTATCACAGAACCTTAACTGAGTTCAAGCTAGGCCAACTGTCTACATGATTGGTGATTCCTCAGTATCCTAAATTGACAGCCAATCTTGCATTTTTATTTTCTTTAATTTTGTTTTGTTAATTGTGGTAAAATACACATAAAATCTACCATCGTAACCCTGTGTGTAGGTCAGTGACATTAAGTACATTCACGTTGCTGTGTCGTCATTACTACTACCTGTCTGGAGAATCCTTTTCTTCTTCTATAACTGAAACTCTGTCTATGAAACACTAACTCCCTATTTCCTCTTCCCACCAGCCCCTGGCAACCACCATTCTACTTTCTCTCTGTGAACTTGACTACTCAAGGTACCTCCTAAAAGCGGAATCATACAGTATTTGTCCTTTTGTGATTGGCTTATTTCAACTAGTATACTATTTTATTTTCTTTAACAAATACTTGCATGATGCTTATTATGTGGCCTGCTTTACAAATATTAACTCATTTAACGGACACTATGATCTCCACCTTACAGACAAGCAAAGCAAGGCACAAAATGGCCAAGTGAGGTGCCCAGTGTCACAGATCTGGCCAACAGCAGGGCCAGGCCCTTCAGCACCCCGGTACTCTGCCTCCTGTGGCGGCTTGAACCCCTGTGGCACTCGGGGCTCACTTCCTCATGTGGCAGTCCCATTCTGCTTTCAGACTGAGTGAGAATTCTAGAATTCTCTCTCCCTCTAACTTCTCCCCTCCGGTCCTCATTCTCTTCAGAGGACAATGCAGATAAAGTCCAGTCCTTGGAGAGGAGCCTGGTCCCCAGCGCCTCCCCTCCCCTCTCCCCTCTGGCAGTGGCAGCTGCCAGGTTACCTCTGGGCACACTGTGTCTGAAGTCCCACAAGACTTAACTCTTCAATGTTCAAATTGTTTGCTTGCAGCTTCTGAAGAGGACCATTCAAATTCAGCCTGCTTTGCCTGCATCCTGTTAAGCCATGGAGAAGAAAATCTAATTTATGGGAAAGATGGTGTGACCCCAATAAAGGATTTGACAGCCCATTTTAGAGGGGACAGATGCAAAACCCTTTTAGAAAAACCCAAACTCTTCTTCATTCAGGTAATCACTTTTCAAAAGCAATATAATTGAAAATGGGGAAAGATTACACAGTGACAGGGAAGGAGTCGTTATTGCAAATCTATGTGCTGTCTGCACTGGGGTATGCAAATACGGGTTTTGTTTTTCTGTCCAAATGGTTGGCATAGGTATTTGCATTGGATCACAAATTATGAAGGTTTAAGACATGGCAGCACCTTTGTTTGCTTAGTATTTGACACAACATTCATTCATTTATCAGTTTGTCACATTGTCATTGAGCCCCTGGTATGTGCCAGGCACAGTGCTAGGCACTGGGACACAGCAGTGAACAGCGCACATTACTGTGCCCAGTGCCATGGAGTGGTCTCTGCTTTGATTGACATTTAGGCTTGCCGGGGGACGGAGCTTGATGACGGCATCCAGGCTGACTCCGGGCCCATCAATGACACGGACGCTAATCCCCGATACAAGATCCCAGTGGAAGCCGACTTTCTCTTCGCTTACTCCACAGTCCCAGGTACCGAGTCCATCGTCCCCTAACCACGCCAGCCCGTGTCACCATTAAAATGCAGACTCGGGCATGTCTTAGTTTCCTCTTGCTGCATTAATAAATTACTGTAAACACGGAGGCTTTTACCCTGCAGTTCTGGAGGTTAGAATTCCAAGTGGGTTGGCAGGGAGGCTCCAGGGAAAAATCCATTTCCTCACCTTTGCCCAGCGTGTTCGAACCTCCTGCGTTCCTTGGCTTGCGGCCCTTTCCTCCATCTTCAGATCCAGCAACCTCACGTCTCTCTGACCTTTCTTCTCCCCTCACTTCGGTTTCTTGCTGACCACAGCTGGGAAAGGACTCCTGTGATTAGACAGAGCCCGCCTGGGTCACCCAGGGCCATACCCGTCTCAGTCCTATAGCCTTAGCCACATCTGCAAAGTCCTCTTTGTCACCCAAGGTAACATTCACAGGTCCCAAGGTTAGAGCGTAGATATCGTTGGGGACCATTATTCTGCCCACCACAGGGACATATTCACTTTTCTCTCTGGGAAGGCTGAATTCCCTCATTTATCGTTACAATTATTATTGGTAATTATAAGAACATACACTTCTACAGTGCTTTACAATTTAGAGTGTTTTTCATGTCTTTTTTCTCATGTCATCCTTACAGTAATTGTGTGGGTAGTTGAAAAGGTGTTATTGTTGTCCTGGTTTTATGGGTGAAAAAAAATTAAGCTTGGGTGAGCTGAAGTGATGTGCCAAAGATCAGACAGAGATTTGGGTACACAGCAGAGCTGTGGCTCAGCCCAGGCGTCCTTTACCCTGCAACCTGTACACAGGTACCAGAAAATGCCAGTAATGAGCAAGCCTACTAATTGTTTACCAAGCACTGTGTTTGACTGAGTCTATTCAATGAAAATCCTTCCTTTGTTTTGGGTAAAACATCACTAAGTTAGAATTTTCCCTGCTGTTAATAGCAGGTTTGTCGAGCGCTTGGCGCAAACGTATTGGTTATGATAAATAGGTTGTTTGTGTTTGAAAATCCAGCTCTGATAGGATCTACAGATGAGATTTTTGAGAACGATAACTTCACAAGTTTTAAGGATGGTGTAAGATAGAAAATAGTTTGATCTTCCTGCTCTTGAGAGGGAGCGGGGTCATAGGGACATGTGTCTGTGTAAACAAACCCAGTGGTAGAGTCACAGGTGCTCCGAGCAAGGTCTGCAGGAACTAAAGGAGGAAGGTGAACTCTTCTAGGGAAGCAGGTGAGAGAGGCTATCCTAAAAATGAGCTGCTGTAACTCAGCCCTAAAAATTCGAACAGGGATAAGAGAAGAGTGGCTTGCCAGACGGAGTGCTGAGGGGTCAAGTAGCCTGATGCATTGGGTAAAACTCAGGCTGGCACAGCATATGTCAATCTGCTTGGGCTGCTATAGCAATATACTCTAGACTGGGTGGCTCAAACAACAGAGTTAGTTCTCTAAGCTATGCAAGCTGGGAAGTCCAAGATCGAGGTGCTGACCTATTTGGTTTCTGGTGAGGACTCCCTTCCTGGCTTGAAGTGGTCACCTTGCTGTGTGCTCACACGGCAGGGAGAGAGAGAGCAAGAGTGAATGAGCTCTCTGCTGTCTCTTCTTATAAGAACACCAATCCTATTGGATCACAACCCCACCCTTGTGACCTCAGTTAATTATCTCCATAAAGGCTCTGTCTCCAAACACAGTCACATTTTGGGGTGGGGCTTCAACAAGTGAATTTTGGGAGGACACAGTTCAGTCCATAGCACAAAGTGTGACAGGGCATGGCAAGGGTCAAACCTGGACAGGTAGGCAAGGGGCCCTGTCGTTGCGGGCTTTGTGTGCTGTGCTAAGCAGCCCAAACTTCACCCTGGTAAGGAGGTGCAAGGGAATTGTTTTAGGTCAGGGAGTCATAGGATGAGACTTGTATTTTCAAGTGGTTACCTTGAAGACCCTGTAGGACAGGGCTTAGAGGATATGAGCCTGGAGCGCCCCCCCCAACCAGGTTATTAAATTGAATGAAATAATATGTGTGACCACCCCCCCACAAATGAAATGCATTGCCATGTCACTAATGCCATTGAGCTCAAGCTTTATGCTGGTAGTTTCCAATACTATGAGCTGTAAGGAGAGAACTCTAAGTAGACTCGATCACTTGACACACGCAGGTCATTTCTGTTTATTGTACGTTGATTCCATAACTATTTGTTAGAGATGATGGTGACGACTCAGTTCTCATCAAGCTCATCATGTAAACCAAACACGACTTTATTTTGTCTCACACTGTCCTTTTAAACTGGGGCCATGGGAAGGAGGTGGAATCTTCCCTTGCCCCTGGATGAAAACTCCAGCATGTTCATAGCTTTGTTCCTCGTGCTAAGATACTAGACAATATTGCGGTCACTTTCTAAAGTCACAAACAGTTGCAATACCGTAACCTGAACGTCCAGTCTGAGATAATAACTAAGAACCCCGAACCTGAGATGGGTTTAAATTTCTCCCAATTCCATATCAGACCTGTTACAGGGCTAAGGTGCTAAGGGGGCCTTCAGCTTTCTCACCTCTTCTCCCACTTGCCAGATTCCTCTTTAGATTCTTTCAAGGTCAAACACAAGAGGGAGGGAGGAAAAGAGGTAGAGGATGGGAGAGTCCCAGGTCATTGACCTCTCATGCTGTGAACCAGTCAGATGACTAAAGCTGGGGGCTTTCAAGTTCCTGTGTTCCCTGCTCCTCTGTCCCTTGTTAGGCATTGTGACTCCTTCCTCAACTCCTGGGCATCCTCCAGGGTACTTGTGTGTTCTCTTTCTGCTGAGGTCTCCTTGCCCTTTCAACAGGTCTTTTAGACAGGACCCAGGACAACCCAAGAGCCAGCTTCCTCTCCCCTAGACCATGTGTGGTCCACGAGAAACACATGCCATGCCCTGACAGTGCCAGCCCTCCCAGGGCTCTATCCCTAAGGCAGTTGGGCATTTAGCTACCTCTTGCCTCTAGATTTCTTTAGCAGGATTCAACTCTAGTTCTGTGTCCCCCAGAAACAAGAACACATCTCAAAATTCTCCGAGGCTCCCTGCAGATTCCTTCTCTAGGTTTAGATTACAAAGCAGCACTGACCCCAAAAGGGTGGTGAGGAGTTCCAGAATTACAGAGTGGTCCCCCAACATTTCCTTTGGAAGTCTTCATGTGCAGATTGGTCTCGCACTCACTCGTGTATCAGATACGTATCGTGCAGGTACATCCATCAAAACCGATGCAGGAGGGTTCCCTGGCAGCATCCACCAATACTGGCCCTTTGTGATGTCATGTTGCATGCTGGAACACCCAAAGCATTTTTGAGCATCTTCATGCAACCCTCTAAATCAAAGATGTTTATTCTCTGAGCACACCAGCATAAACACCAGCATAATTGTCATTGGTGACTTGTGTGCAGAGTAGAGTGAAATAATTTCCGAAAAGCAGGTGCGAAAGCCCCAACACTGAAAGCTTGTCGTCCTCGGTGAGTGGAGCAGCTAGCAGAATTAGCTGATTGATCTTCTCCTTTCTCTCCCGTTGAAGGCTATTACTCATGGAGGAGCCCGGGAAGAGGCTCCTGGTTTGTGCAGGCCCTCTGCTCCGTCCTGGAGGAGCATGGGAAAGACCTGGAAATTATGCAGATCCTCACCAGGGTGAACAACAGGGTGGCCAGGCACTTCGAGTCCCAGTCTGATGACCCACGCTTCCATGAGAAGAAGCAGATCCCATGCGTGGTCTCCATGCTCACCAAAGAACTCTACTTCTGTTAGTAACCATGCCAGGGTGCTTCCTAGCTCAGAAGCTATGGATCATTCATCGATGAATCAGATTCTTTTTTAATGCTCTCGAAATATCTGGAAATTCTACAGGATTTTAATTTCAGGAAAACTTATTGATTCAACAGGGAAGAAACTTTCTGGTGCTGTTGTATGTTCTCTGAATTTTCAGAGACTTTTTTTTTTTACAATGTTACTCATTTGATGACTTTGTAGTTTTCTCTTAAGATTAATTTTCTCTTTGTATTTCTTTCACCTTGTTATCACCCTTAGTACATGCAACAAAAGTGACCCCTGGAGAAGGCTCTGGGCTTTGTCCGCTGTGACTGGTGGTGACACTGGTAGAGTCAGAGTCATATTTGCACTTGGCAAAGAGAACCCCCGTGTTTGACATAAAATAGGCAATATTGGCCTGTATGGTAGAAAGTGGGTATTGAGTGTGACTTGAGTGATTTTTCATTGGCTTAGGGCAGATTCTCATGCATAAATGCCCAGACATGTTAAGAGGAGAAAAAAACTTAACGATTCTAATATGTATCAGTCAGGATCAAGTCCAGAAAACAGAAACAATTTTAGGTGTTTCTGTTCCCTCAATAGAGGGAATTTTTATTTTATGTTATTTTTGTAGAGACACGTCTCACTTTGTTGCCCAGGCTGATCTCAAATTCCTGGCTTCAAGCAGTCCTCCTGCCTTGGCTGCCCAAACTGCTGGGATTACAGGTGAGAGCCACCGTGCCCGGCCAATAGAGAGGATTTAATACAGGAAATTGACTTATGTAGATGATAAAAGAGAAGCCAAATAGCAAGAATCTGTTACCACATCTAAGGCTCTGAGGATAATGGGAAGAGGCATAGTATCCTAAGTCTAGAAGCTGGATCATCAGAGGATCTGGAACCATGGTGAGGGCTGCCTGGTGGGAGCTGGGACCACCAAGGGATTGTGGAAAATGGAGCCATGGCAACGACAAAGCCAGTGCCTGAGATGGAGGCAAGACCAGGGCTGAGTCAGATACAGAGAAATACCCTTGCTTCGCCTCTCAGGCCCTCGAGTCTTCTTATCATTCCAGCCCTACCTAGAAACCACCTGGTGGGGGCCCTGGGAAGAGTGATTTGCTTGGTACAGAGCAGAGCAAGGGCCAGTGAGGTGGGGGAGGCAAAAGAAATGGATGTAAGCTTGGCCCACAACGTGAATGTCATTGATCACGTTCTCTGATGTTCAGCAATGCACCCACACAATCGTCTATTCGTTGGGTTGTCAGAAAATCTAGGTACGTGCAAAAGAATCTGTTTTAGCTTTAAAGTGTATCTGGAACTTTGTAGATTATTCCAAACTTTATTCTGAATAAATTTTTGTTACCTCTAATGCTACAAGTGGGAAAGAGTTTACAGCAAAGATTTTTGGCACTTTGTTTTTAAGATGGTGTTATCTTTGGAATTCTTGATAAAGTACTATTTTTTTCTGCCTAATAACTGGTTAACAAAGTGTTCGTATTTATTGATTAAAATGTGGTTGTTTAATTCCTAACTAGCCTGGTTTGCTTTCCTTTTAAAGTTATTTCTGGTGATGGGGAAATAAGAAAACAGGATAAGAATGGTCCTACTGACTTTCCCTCACACCAAATATAATACGTAATGTTTTTAAGCTGTTACACTCATAAAATAATCTCTTGGGAAACCAAGACATCTCACAGAAAGGGTTAATCAACTTAGAAAAACATTTGTGATGGGCTGCCGCTTATTAATTTGGCAGCAAAATCAGATGGTGTAAAAGTATCTGCTTTCAAATTAGAAAACTCAATTAGGGCCAGTTATTAGACTTGTCCCTGGTTTCCTGCCATCTGAAATATTCCAGATGTTCAGAATTTAAGTGGAGATCATGAATCAAGGATCAACAAGCATCTACCATACTATTCCCAGAATTCACAGGCCATTCTGTGGAAAATAGGGCTATCCTATTAAAGGTCCCTATCATAGAAATAAACGTGCCTAAGTGCATCGCAATTTGAAGTAAAAACCATAGCACTCTACTTATTTGCCTTGCAAGCTTCACTAATTGAAAGAAATGATCCCAAGTGTCAGGGTTAATTTTTTCCTCAATTCTCTGAGAAGTTATAGATTACAAATAACGAATATTACCTTATATTCCTTAGATCAGAGATATAAAATTGCTGTCAAGAAAGAGTCTTTGTCCTTGAATACTTTCATGGGCACTTGTTTGTCAAGATCAGAAATCCTATTTCACATTTGCAGGTATTCAGTCACACCTCCATTCTTAAACTTTCCAGTCTTTTGATATTCCAAAATTCTGATGACAAATGACCCCAAAGGAGCACTCAGTCCTGGTAAATACATATTCCGAGTTCTCGTTGTTGTCGTGAACCCAAGTTTCCCTTGCAGGAGTATCAGTCCCGGCGCTGTCCCTGTGCTGTGAGGAAGATGGCGCAATCTATGGCATACTCACTGGCGTAATGGGTTCAAATCTGGGTTTCCGTTTTTGGTTTTGTTTTCCTTCTTTTCCTCAAGATGCCACTAGGGCACTAGGCTATTTAAAGTTTTAGCTGTGAATACATTCACAGACAGCTTTAGGCTCTGCCCTGAGCTTTTTCTCCGAGCACATTTCCATAAACCATCGTAAGTCCATTATGTTTATGAATTGCTCAAAATAGGTCTCAAAGTGCTGAGTTCATTGTAGTCACATGACTTAAAACCTGAAGGAAACCAAAGCCCGTGTGTGAGAAGGAAAATGACATCCGCTGAAAGGTCATAGACACCGGTCGACACATCTTTTGTGTTGTCCCCAATCTTGCAGCTTATCACTTGAAAGCTTGTTACCAGCTCCTCTGGTGACCGAGGATTGCCTTTTGACTTCCCGGGAGTACACCCTTTCCTCTAGCTTTTCATCTTTCAGGCCCTTGCCCAGAAAACATCTGGCCAGGTGAGAAGCTGTGCTGGTCACCTGTTTACAGCAGCAATTCATCAACAACAAATAGCAGTAACCCAGGTATTACTTATTTCTGGATGAATGTGATCCTTCAGAGTTCTTCAAAGATATGCGGATCGAAAGTCTCTTCTGCACTACTTGCCTTGTGAATGTTTTGGCGTCTTGCAACATGGGGTGAGTGCATGAGTGAATCCACAGACTGGCAGCCTCAGCACCCCCTGGGAGCTGGTCAGAAATGCAGACCCTCAGGCCCCATCCTGACCTCCTCAATGTGAATCTGCATTTTCACCAGATTCCTAGGTGATCCGTGTGCACATTACAGCTCAAGGAGCTCTATTTTGAGGGCAAGGACTGCATGTTTATATGTTTTTGTCTCCCTTCTGCACTGAACATGGAACTGAAAGCGTAGCAAAAAAAATTATAAAAGAACATCTGTATCTTGGAGCTTTCATGAAAGAGATGTTTTCAAGGATCTCTTAACCTTAAGCAAAACCCTCTTTTGAAATTCGAGGATACCCTTAAGGTACTTGGTATACTTCTAACTTTCTATGCCCATCTTATTACCAAAAGCTCGGCACTTGTCATCAAGGCCACATCAGAAGAACAAGAAGAAGAAGTGGTTTGAGGAGAAGGAAAGAGAAGTTTATTACTTTACCAGCAAAGGAGGAAAATGGTAGACTTTCTCATCTCAAAATCCAAATTCTTGAACATCAGCAGAAATACAGAGCTTTTAAAGGGAGGACCTTCAGTTGTAGGCTACAGTCCTTAATGACGCTAATCACCCCATTTCTGCCAAAGCCAAAGCCTGTAACCTCTGCCCACCTGGGCCAACCTGGGAGGCTGGCCCAGGCCGGGAATGGCTGACCTATCTCCTGTAACACAAAGAACAAAAGACATTCTCCCTGCCTGAGGAGGCAGGGATGCAGGGGAGGCCACAGTTCCCAAAAAGAGTGGGGGAGGTTTTAAAGAGGCAGGAAGTATTTTTTGCCTTTTTTCAGGCCATTCCCTCTGTTACACCTTCCCCACTCTCAATTTTATGCTTCCAGATCTATGCGAGGAGGAGCTCTACTCTGTTACAGTCACCAGTTCAAATAAGCCTCTGCTGAGTGATATCATAGGATTGTTTATGTGTTCTCAAAGTGTCTGCGAATATGAATTGCAGCCGTTAAAATGTCCTCATAAACAGAATGGGATTAAGGGAGCCATTCCTTGCATATTTTCATTGGGTAGAACTGTTCTCCATTGAAGCCTTGGAGGGTGTCTCATCCTACCTGTCCTTGGAGCCCTGTGGACACTTAGAGAATTATTATCTCTCCTCGCCAGTGTGCATAGACCTCAGTGCTTTGTTTAGGATCAGATGGCAAATAATTCTTTTTGATTTATAAATCATTAACACAAACACACTCAAAGGACATATTTGGAAAGCCCCAGTCACCACCATAGTATCCACGTGGACACGGAAACTCCATTAGTTTGTAGATTCATGCACAAACAGCCCTCTAAAAGTACGTGACCAACATTTGAAATCACCAAAGCCAAATACAGTGAGTTGGCTTTGGTGTGAGTTTTGATTTATATGGCATTATAAATATTTATGGCACTACAATTTTCCAACAAATTTGTTTTAAGCATTTAAAGCTAAACTATGTCAAAGGATTTAAAATTGGAAGACGTGGGATTATGGCTGCAGATATTCAAAGCTGAGCGTTTCTTGAGCTTTGATGGTCTGACCTAAGCAAATAGTATGAAATTCAGGAAGAATTTGGGAGAGGGAAGTCTAAAGGCAAGGTAGGTGTGGCCCAATTTGCTAGTTCCAGCTTCAGTTGTTTAAGGCAGATCTCAATCAGCACAGAATCAAACTTTTTAGCAGAGGTACTTTTAACCATTCATGTTTAAAAATTAGGCTCTGAGTCCGATTCGAGTTCTAATGCCAGCTCTATCTTTGACCATTTAATACTCATGTAACCATAGGCAATCCTTTAGTTTTCCCATCTACATATGAGGATAGTAATATTGTAAAAATTAAATGAGATAATGTCTGTGAAGTGCCTAGTGCAATGCCTGGCACAAAGTGATCAATAAGTAGTAAATGTCAAAGATGGTGATGGTGATAATGATGACATGAGCCTCATGGAGAGGCAAAGTGGAAGATGCTCCACTGGACTCTCCACTTGCTCTTTCTGCCTCAAGGATTGTTCTCTGATCACACATCCACTAGTCTATGCTTTTGTACGGTGAGGGGGAACTTGCCCTTTCCCCTGAAAGTTCACTGAAAGATCAACTCACAATGAAGGCAGATTAATAAGAGAAAGGTTTATTTAACAACACCATGTGCATGGAGAGAAATCACAGAGTGATCACCCAATATCCCAATGAAGTTCAGATATTTTTATACCTGTCTTTTTGGAGGGGAGGCGAAATGAGGAGTACAGGTAATTCTGTTTAGGAGTGACAGATGGTGATAGGGAGGACAGACGGATGAGGGTGACAGATTGACTTGTAAATGATTCTCTTTGCAAATTAAATTAACCTGAGAGACAAGTATTGTGTTTGAAATAATCTGGGCCAGGTCTGGTTGCATTTTTGATCTTCTTCCTGCAATATATAACAGGGAGAGGAATTGCCCTCTTTGATCTTTTGATCGGGTGGTCTGGTTTATGCAGATAGAGGGAAAGCTCCTTCCAGTGCTTTTTGATCTTGCATGGCCTTTAATTCAAAATATTCTTTATACCAAGGAGTCATATTTTGGAGAAAAATTTCCTGAGCTCCTTCACTTTCAACTGAGGTCTCCCAGAAGTGCAGGGATTATGCCAAAGATTAATTTATTCAGCAAACATTGAAAGAGTTGTTCTAACGCCAACTATAGGAATGGGGCTAAAAAAAAATGACCAAGACATGATGCTCACTCCAGCGGAGGTGAGGAAACCCCTCCAGTAAAATAGTGACTGTAACAGAGTTGTGCGTACATTACTCTGGGACACAGATGAGCAATGTCCTTCTCCCTGGGGATTCAGAGAGGTGTTCCCAGAGGAAATACCATCTTCATTCCATCCTCCCAACAAGGCTGAGGGGAAGGTAGTGGAGAGGAAACTAAAGTTATCAGGTAAAAGACGGAGTTTCTTTCCTCTAGTGATTCTCAATCTTTAGGGTGCCTGAGAATTCCTGGGAGACCTGTTTATGAAGAACATTCCTATGCCACATCTCATCCCCATTGCAATTCCATAGTTCTGGGGTGGAGACCAGGAGTCTGCAGGTCTAACCAATCTGCCTGGAAGTTCCGACGTAGGTGGTAGTCCTCAGACACCATGCTTTATACTGATGCCGAAAGGCTCCCTTGCAGATCTGCATGACTGGCAGCAAAGCCTGAATGAAACTGCTGGAAAAGACCACCACGGGGCCAGTAATGCATTGGCTGTTGGCATCTGGCTTGTACCCTGTCCCCAGATCGAAAGGCCAGATCCGAGCTCAGAACTGGAGCACTCTTCCAGAGGCGGCACAGGAGCTTCAAGCCCAGGGCAGCTTTGTGAGGAAGGCTGTGAAGTGGCAGGGAGGAGGAGACCAGCAGACAGCTTTTCAAGACCAGGTCCAGGTGCACTGGCTTCTCCAGCTGGTGTCAGCAGGCACACTTCTTTCCTCCTCCTCTCCACCAAATCACTTGGGCAATCATTTCTAGACAACATGGGCCACTCATGGTCCTCTCCTCCCAAAATGCTCCCTTCATTTTTAGGTTGACATTTTTAGGTCGATATTTCTAAAATGGACTATTCTCTATAACACCTTTTGCAATTAATAGTAACTAGATAAATATTAAGTAGGGAAGAGAACAAATAATACTCAAGTGAATGTTTTTGTGTGTGTGTGTTTTTTTAATGTTACGATCTAGGACTAAGTCTTAAAAACTTAGGAAAAATCAGCTTTTGCAAATTATTTTTTCTGAAGCTCCCAGCTGTCTTAAGTGCTGACAGTTTTCAAGCACTGAGATGAAAGAAACAAATTCTTTTTCTTTTGTGTAGCTAATTACAATTTTGCTTGGCATTTTGTAGCCTGCTTTCCTCTTGAGACATTTGCCAGCATACATTAATTGCATAAATATTTACGGAGCACTAAAGCACAGAAGGATCTTATACCAAAAAAGATATGGAACACTTGGAAAAAAGCCTCTTTGACACATATTTGTGGCTGGTTACCCAGAATCAGCATAAACTATTTGCCCCTTAGCCTAAGCAAATGTGTTTAAAGAACATTGTCCCTAGGTTGATTTAGTGTTTACTTTGCTGGCAATGGCTGCCGAAGTCTTTTCTTCAAGAGCCCTGTGGTGACACTTTTTTTTTTTTTTTTCAGGGTTAAAAATAAGGTTTCCAAGCATATGTATGCATCTTATGGACAGCTATATTGTCAACACTTTTTATCTCCCTAGCCACCCACGTGGAATGGAAAAGGTTTATCCAATGATTATTCCAAACCCCAGGAGATTCAGAAAGCCAACTTGATCAAGCTGCAAAACATGAATAGCAAAGCCATAGGGCTCTCAGTACCCTCATCTTGTTCCCCTAGCATGCTAGCTAAGAGAAAAAGGCCCTGGTGTCAGTCCCAGGTTCAAATCCCAACTTTGGCACTTTTAAGCTGTATGACCTTGAACTTCTCCAGACTTCTGTTTTTCTATCTTAAAGTAGAAATAGTCCTATGTAGTTACCTAGGAAGGGATACCTACCTCCCAGGGTCTTGTGAAGAGTAAATGAAATAATGAGCACAAAGCACTTAGCATGTGCCTGGCACACAGTACACGTCAGGTTGTGTTTTGTAAACCAGCCTGACCTTATAAATAGTTTAGGCCACAGAAAGGAGATTGGGATAGAAAAAGAAGGAGGCACGAATGGATTCTAATACACAGAAGAGGCTCTTTCTGTGGATAACGGCTACCTGTGCGGAGGAAAGGGAGACTATCAGCCAAGAGCTGAGGTTGTCAAGCTCCTGGGAGATCCCAGCAAGGCAAGAGGACACAAGCCACTAGCCTGGGCTCCCGAAGCGGGGGGGGCGGGGAAGGAGGATGGGCACTGAGTGTACAGTTGCCAGATGAAATACAAGATGCCCAGTTAAACTGGCAATTTGTATAAAACAATTTTTAACCTATATCCCAACTATTACACAGAACATACTTATATTAAAAAATTATTTGTTGTTTATCCAAAATTCCAATTTAACTGGGCATCTTGTTTTGGTGGGGCTAATTTTCATGTCGAGGGGAGGGACTGTTTGTTTTGGTAAATCCAGAAGCCCTAGCCGTAACTCTGCACACTGTCGCTCTGAATCCATTGCCTTGTCTTAGTCCCGAGAGCCCACCTCGCAGGGATGTTGGGAAGAGTCAGAGAAGTAACATGTAGAAAAAAGGCTTAGCAAACTCCAAGGAGCTCTAAAATCAAGTGAGGAGATGTTTCCTCTGGTGGGTGTTATGAAAACTGAGTCATCAAGCAAAAGGCAAGTCTTCGTGAATTTAAGGAGATGTATGGAAAATTTCAAGGAATCTGGGGAGTTGATTCATGAGAGGGATTCTGAAGACCCCACGAGAGCAGCTAGACGTGAGGGTTCTCAACCATCCTGACACCACGGATCACCTGGAGAACCTTTCCATCTCAATGCCCAGGCAGCACCCAGACCAACTAAATCAGGATCTCCGAGCTGGGACCCAGCAATCGCTGTTGCTGAACCTCCCCAGGTGACTCTAGTTTGCAGTCAAGCTTATAACCAGTGGTAGAATAGTTGGGAAAGGGTGAGTTGGACCGTTTAGAAACTTTGAAGCCTAAGGAGACTTTAGAGACTGATTGTAAGAAGGGGAGGAGGAAAGAAAACAAAGAAAAAAAGGGAGAAGGGAATTTGTAAAAATAGATCTAGTCAATCAACTTCTTGTTAAAAAGTTTATTTTTAAAATAACATAAGTACTAACGGCAAGAGAGCACGGCCATTTTAAAAACCAGGAGGTTTGGGTATGAGCTAAAAATAGTAGCTTAGGTAATAATACCAGGTAAGAATTTGCTATAATTAATCAACCAGCACCTAACAGCCACATACCCAATGGGAACAATGGTCCCTCTCATTTGAGAGCACAAAAAGACCCATCTGTGATTGAAAAGGGCTGTGTTGGAGGATTTGCACTTTCAATGGAATCACAGTTGGTTCACAATTTCTCTTCTAACTTGACAGCACTTGTGGGAGCTGAAGACCGATTTCTCTTTCAGGCATAAAGATGTAAGAGGTGTGGGTGGTTATGTAAAAATGCACTAATGCAAGTCCTGAGTAAGCCACAGCTACATGGGAAATCACTCCTTGTCCTTAACTATCCATGACAC
>RJWJ010036212.1:0-16208 GCA_004363605.1 Indri indri
TAATTTTTTTTTTTTCTATATATATTTTTAGCTGTCCAATTAATTTCTTTCTATTTTTGGTAGAGACGGGGTCTCGCTCTTGCTCAGGCTGGTCTCGAACTCCTGAGCTCAGGACAATCCGCCCGCCTCGGCCTCCCAGAGTGCTAGGATTACAGGCGTGAGCCACCGCGCCCGGCCTCTAGTGGTATATTTCTTGAGTTAGTACCACACTGTCTTAATTACTCTTGTTATGCAAACTTGTCTTCATATAATAAAAAGTTTACTTAAAAAGTAATTCAGAGCCAGGTGTTGTGGCACACTCCTCTAGTTCTAGCTACTTTGGAGGCTAAGGTGGGTAGATCGCTTGAGGCCAGGAGTTCAAATATCTAGCATGGGCAACATAGCAAGACCCCATTTCTTAAAAAAAAAAAAAACCAAAAAAGTAGTTCAATTATATTTGAGTATAGCATGAAGTATAGCATATTATAAACTAAAGCTCAAATAAATATAAGTAAAATTATGTAAATTAATAAAAATACAAGTACTGGCAGGCCTATTTTATTTATTTATTTATTTATTTATTTATTTATTTAGTCTTTACATGGTGTTTTTATTTTTTTAATTTTTTTATTTTTTATTTCAGGATATTATGGGGGTACAGATGTTTAGGTTACATATGTTGCCCTTACCCTGACTCTCCCCAGGCCTATATTATTTAAAACAAAAAGTCTTTAAGAATTGATTGCTGAGGCCGGGCGGTGGCTCACACCTGTAATCCTAGCACTCTGGGAGGCCGAGGCAGGCGGATTGTTTGAGATCAGGAGTTTGAAACCAGCCTGAGCAAGAGCGAGACCCGGACTCTACTAAAAATAGAAAGAAATTAATGGAACAATTAACAATATATAGAAAAAAATTAGCCGGGCATGGTGGTGCATGCCTGTAGTCCCAGCTACGCGGGAGGCTGAGGCAGGAGGATCACTTGAGCCCAGGAGTTTGAGGTTGCTGTGAGCTAGGCTGACGCCACGGCACTCACTCTAGCCCAGGCAACAAAAGCGAGACTCTGTTTCAAAAAAAAAAAAAAAAAAAAAGAATTGATTGTTGAATCATCCTGCCTCCCTACTATACCACGTCAGCCCCCGTTTTACTATGCCCCTATTCTAATCTATTAAACACAATGTAGCTATGTCAAAGAACAGATCTAGTAATGTTACCGCCCCTACTTAAAAACCTCCAGTATCTTCCTATTATTGCTGCAGAAGGGGCAAGACCAAGGGCAGGGCGAGCAATTATGAGGCTATTGCAATAATCTGGGCAAGTGATGACAGCATCATGAACTATAAGGGAAGAAGTGAAGGTGGTAAGTAGTAGTTAGATTTTCAATATATATTGAAGGTAGAGTCAAAAGTGATTATTCTGATTTAAGTTAACATGTGACAATGGTTACCAAAGCTCCCTGACTGCAAAGCACTGGACATTTATCCCTGACCTAAAATAGCCACACAAGGTCTGGGAACTAGGAATGAAAACTAGGCATCATAAACTTCTTCAAAAGGCTCAAAGAATCCAGAAATAGTCTCTTACGTGCACATGGCATATCTACAGCTATTAAAAATCTCCATTAAACTTTCAATGACTCAATATGTAAATACATAAATATGTAAATAATTAACACCTATTATATACATGAAATTAAGAGGGAATAAAAGTAAATTGAAACAATCCTTCCCAAAGAATTTAATTTAGTAAACTAAATTGTCCATGTAATTTTTTAAACGTGTAAGAACAAATGCGATAGCCCAGAGTGTTCTATAAATTCAAGGGGGAGATAGTGAATGAAGATTTCATAAAAGAGATTGGATATATCCCTCAAGACACAATATCATCCACACTCGATCAGGTTCTTTTAAGAATTCTCCATTCATTCTACATGAATTTAGAACAAAGTAAGTACTTTTCCTTCACAACAGTCATCTGTTTGCAATTATAAGTGAAATGTCTTAATTGAATAATGTTTGCCTCTACCACAGACTGTAAAACCCATGAGGGTAGGGACCATGTATGTGCTTGTTCACCAAAGTATCCCCTGCATTTGATATAAACTAGCCACTTAATAAATCACTATAAAGCAAATGAATAAAGGAAGGCAGGAAGTCCAAATTCTTCTGCCAGGTTTTCCAAGCTCATGGAAATTTGATCTGTAGTATTAGTTACAACAGATAATCTTTGTTCCAAATACCCTGGTTTTATATAGAGGGCAAATTCATTTATTCATTCAATAAATATTTATTGAGTGACCACAGTACACAGACACTGTTTAAAGAATTGGGGATATAACAAAGAATGACACACAAAGTCTTTATCCTTATGGAGCATACTTCACAAAAACCATGTTCATTCTTGTTTAAGTGGCAATCTCAAACCATTCCTTCTGTGTAAAACATCTTCTTTAGTCCCTCCATTACCTCTACCATGAAGATTTCCTGAATACTCAAGCCTCTGGTAGGGTTGCCAGATAAAATACAGGATGCTCAGTTAAATCTGAATTTCAGATATACAATGAATAATTTTTTAGTATAGGTATATCCGAAATATTGTGTATCCCAACTGAAATTCAAATTTAAATGGGCATCCTGTATTGTTATTTGCTAAATCTGTCAACCTCATTATCTGGCAGTTTTCCCCTTTTCCAAATGTCCATTCTAACTATATTCAGAATCAAAGAGATTAACATTCAATTATCCTCTCCTATAGGGTTTTTGTTTTGTTGCTCTATGTTTTAACAATACTTGATAGATAGATTCAGAAATTAAAATTACAGAATTTAAAAAGATGTTATTCCCAACTGCATTTGTAATACTGAAAAAACAAACAGTAAAAATGTCCAGCAATAGAAGACTAATGAAAATAAATGATATTATACAGCCATCCAAAATAATTAAAAGAACAATTAATGATACTGGAAAATGCTAAAAATATAATATCAATTTTAATATAAAAAATAAAATGATATCAGAAATAATCTCAATTTGTTAATAATTTGCATATATAGAACAGTTTGCTATACTCCTTAAATACGTCAACGTCATAAAAGAAGAAGACTGAAATTGTTTTGGATTAAAAGAAACCACAGAGATGTGACAAGTAAAGGTAATGCATGATCCTGGAAAACAAAATCTCTAGAAAGGACTGTCCTGGGAGAACTAGAAGAATTTGAATATGTGCTATAGTTAGGTGTATATATTTTGAGAAAAAGAAAGACAGAATGCTCAAAGCTTAGGGGAGAATTTTTGTACTCTTCTTACAGCTCTTCTCTAGATTGAAAATCAAGATAAAAAGTGCGTGGAATAAAAATAATAAAAATTAAAAATGTGTGGGAAAAAAACGCTGAAAGGAAACACATGAAAAAATTTTAGAGTAGTTAATGCTGGATGATATGATGAATGTTAATTTTAATTTTTTCTTTGCATGTTTCTGTATTTTTCAATCTCTACAATAAGCATGCATTGTTACAGTTGAAACTTTTTAAAAAATCACTTAAAGTTACCTTGATTAAATGTATAACCCATAACTCTTTAAACTGTCAAATTTATCTATTTTGATGTTTTATAAACCTCCAGGATAAGAAACTGTTTTGCATGTTTTACCAATGATCATTGTAAAATAAATCCTCCTCAACATTTTTTCCCAACTGAATGCATTCTTGGTTATTTTCAATGAGATACCAAAAATGAATATCAAATCAGTTTCTCTATCTACCTGACAACCCAAAATAAGTGACTGAAGCAAAGATCTCAATCAATGGAGGTTTATTAAGCCAAAGTTTGAGGATACACCTAAAAAAAACACAAGCCAAAGAAATATCTGTGACTTTTTTCCAAAAAGGGAATTGAAAACGTCAGTATTTAAGGGCAGAGGGCATACAGAAATAAAAAAGAGGAGGGGGTTGGGCAGGGAGACAAAGGGTTACATTTTTGTGAGTCCTAGGAAATCTACATTTTAAGTAAGATAAGATAAGGTGAGTGTTTGAAGAGAAAAAGAGAGTGAAGAAAGAATCAATTATGTAAGATGTCCCTGGGTAAGTGGAAGAAGGATTGATCTTGCCTAGTCTCTGTTCTGTACCAAGGAAGATAAACTTGTAATCAACATTACTGGTGCTAGAATTAAACAGACTTTAGTTTTATAGTAGTTGCTAGACTTAATATGTAGGAGCTACAGCTACAATTTGCATGTCCTTGTTTAGGAGAGGCCAACAAGGAATTTCCTTATGAATGATCTATGGGGACCGTCCTTACAGATGCCTGAGGCCTTTTATCTTTTCATGGGGATCTGGCTAATGCATAACATTAATAACAACTATTCATTTGGAAGCGGGTGCTGAATGACTAAGCCTCTAGGCTTGACTTTCCCTTGCACATAAGGAGTTGGGGGAGTGGTCCTGAGATTTTTATTTTGCTTTACATACCCTAATATGGGACATTCTATAGGTTCACATTACCAGTAATTTATTTATTTATTTATTTTTATGGTGGGGGGAGTGAGGTTCAATTTCCTTTTCTTTTCTTCTTCTTTTTTTTTTTTTCTGAGACAGAGTCTCACTCTGTCGCCCTGGGTAAAGTGCAGTGGCATCATCACAGCTCACTGTAACCTCAAACTCCTGGGCTCAAGGGATCCTTCTGCCTCAGCATCCTGAGTAGCTGGGACTATAGGTACATGCCACAATGCCAGGGCTAATTTTTCTATTTTTAGTAGAGATGGGGTCTCACTCTTGTTCCAGTTAGTCTCAAACTCCTAAAGTGAAGCAATCCTCCTACCTCAGCCTCCCAGAGTGCTAGGATTATAGGTGTGAGCCACCGCGCCTGGCCTGCAAGTAATTTTTAAATATTATAACTTGAAATTTATCTAGATATCTAGGAAATAACTTTCCAGATATATTTCCTGTACTCATGTTACCTATTATACACAGAGATAAAAGGACTGTGATAACTAAATCAGTGACATCTTTAAGTATTTTTCCCATTACTTAGAATAACGGAAAAAAATAAAAATCCAGAGCTCAGTTAATATAAATCTAAGTGAGAGCAATTAAAGAAACAGAGATGAGAATATTTCTAGAAAAGACCCGCCTCTTACCATGCCCTTGCCAGACAGTAATTAATGCACTGAAATCACATTTTAAAAGTCAACTCAGTCTTAAGTCTTTTGCTTCTTCCATTTGTTATTTGAAAAATAGTACTAAGTTTCATTCAGTTGTGACAACATTCTTTGGTAAGTTTATATCTTTTCCACCCATTTTGCAGCTGTCTAAATGTCCTCAGCAATAAGCAAAAGTTCTGTTAACTTATTTTACAGTATTCCTTGTGGTGCATTTGTAGGTTCCACATAAGAAGAAAGATAAACTCTGACTTCAGCATAACAGATGTAAAGTTTGATTATAAAGGAGTAAATTGAATTCACCTCCTAACCAGCATTTCCCTTTTGGAAGGTGGTAGGAAATGAAGAAGTCATTTTTGCATTAATACCATGCTAAGAAAAAGAAAACTTGTCTTTCCTCATGTAAGAAATTATTTTTCTATAAACGATCAATCCAAATTTGGATTGATGCTGTAATAAAAGAATTTTATTTATCAAATAACAACTCCATGTTTAATATTTACTTTTATTCAAGTCAATTACAAAAACACACATTGCCTCTCAGAATGAATTCTTCATTACAGCTCAAAAAGAATAGTACTTTAACAATAATAATAATAAAAAAAAACAGTAATGGAAACACCATATCCATTTGTCCCTGAAAATATCTAACCCAAATCTTATGAGAAGTCATATTTCCAAATGAAAATTAGAACTCTTCAAGGAAAAGGTGTTAAAAAGGGAGGTGTGAATCAGCTCTTAAATATAGGAAAAAGCACTAGATTTAAATCTTTTATTTCTTGGTAGCAAAATTTGATAATATCAGGCTGAAGTCCCCTAATTTTACTTCTCTACACGATGGATTGAAACCAGAAAGGATAAAAATTGTCAAAATGTTTTTGGTGGAAACTAGAGTCTCTGGGCTTGTTAAATTAGTATAGGAACACTATACTAATTTGAGGCCCTTAAAACTATTCACATTATCTGAGACCCCCCCCAAGCCTGACTTGAATTCCATATATAAAAACATACTGCAATGGCAATTTTCAAAAAAGTGGAGAGGAGAGAGAATGTAATAAGTAACTAACTATATAATAGCAATGTTAACATTCTTAGAGATCTTTGAATACCTAGTACAGAGCACAGTGCCTGGCATAGAATATGCTCTCAATAAATTGTAGTCAAATTTAAGTACATTAAATCTCCAAGAGAGCACCTTAAACAAAAAGGGAGAAGTTAAACTTTCAATTCTGTTTCTTTGAAAATCTATTGCACAATAATTCTGTTTTTATATTGATTACTTTACCAAATAATACCATTTGAGGTGTTATCAAAACTGTGAAGGATACTTATTCTTTCATACTTATGTCTATGTTCAGGAGCATACAGATTCTACTTTACTCATTTTTTATTCTATAGTAACAGAGAGAAGTAAAATAAAATTTGGAGGAATCATATACTGCCTTGTTTTTACATAGCCCTTTGTATTTCTGAAATCACATTCACATATTTTACTTAATACTGACAAAAACAGAGTATGCTTATTAACATTTTTCAGATCAGAAAATTAAGGACTAGAGAAGTCAAATGGGCTTGTCATCACCACACAACTAAATTTGCTAACAGATCAGAGGTCCTGTGACTCCCAGGCTAGTACTCTAATAACTACATCATACTAAAGAGTATATCTGGCATAGACACAAAACATTAACATGTACAGCTATACCATTCACTCTTGGGAAAAAGGCTGAACGCAAATGATAAAATTGGGAAATCTACTATTCATGGTTGAAATTAGGTTCAATGTACATGAGCGAGTCCCATAGGCCCTACATCATGACATTCTAATTTTTTTTTTTTTTTGAGACAGAGTCTCACTCTGTTGCCCAGGCTAGAGTGCCGTCAGCCTAGCTCACAGCAACCTCAAACTCCTGGGCTCAAGCGATCCTCCTGCCTCAGCCTCCCAGGTAGCTGGGACTACCGGCACACGCCACCATGCCCGGCTAATTTTTTCTATTTTTAGTTGTCTGGCCAATTTCTTTCTATTTTCAGTAGAGATGGAGTCTCGCTCTTGCTCAGGCTGGTTTCGAACTCCTGAGCTCAAACGATCTGCCCGCCTTGGCCTCCCAGAGTGCTAGGATTACAGGCATGAGCCGCCGCACCCGGCTGACATTCTAATTTTGAATAAGTGACAATTAAAAGCAATGTAAAAATCCTTGCCACAAATAGTAATTACCCTATGTGTTATTTTAACAAAAAGTTGCAGTCATCCTTGACTTCTCTCTTTCTTTCAATCTCACATGTAATCTATCAGCAAATCCTGTTGGCTCCATCTTCAAAATATATCCAGAATTAAAACAAACACTTTTCATTGTTTCTGTCACTACCACCTTGGTCTAAGGCACTATCATCTTTTGCCTAGATTATTGCCAAAACCTAATAATTAGTATCTTTGCTTTTGTTCCTTATAGTATATTCTTTCCCAGCCACCGCGCCTAGCAACTTTGACTTTTCATTAGGTGGGAGGCAGGAGGATCACTTGAGGCCACAAGTTCGAGACCAGCCTAGGCAACATAATGAGACCCCATCTCTACAAAAACATAAAAAATTAGCTGGGTGTGGTGGCATGTGCCTATAGTCCTACCCACTCAGGAGGTCGAAGCAGGAGGATCACTTGAGCCCAGGAGTTTGAGGCAGCAGTGAGCTATGATCATGCCACTGGACCATAGTCAGGACAACAGAGCAAGACCTTGTCTCAAAAAAAAAAACAAAAACAAAAACCCAAAGCCGATGGCCTTCAAGCCCCTGTTAATCTAGCATCCCACATAACTCTGACATCATCTCCTACTGTTCTGCTTTTCTAGCCACACTAGTTTCACAGCTGATCGCTTCTTGTCCCTCTGCCTGGAATGCACTTCCCTCTGACGTATGTCTTCTAGGTCTCTGCGCAAACACCATTTTTTCAGTGAGGTGTTCTTTGACTATCCTATATAAAATAACTCCCGTACACCCATTACTCCCTAATTCTTTACTGTTTCATTCATATTTACTAGTTTAGCATATTATTTCTCTTCACCCACAATGGTATATGTTTTACAAGGGTAGACACTTTGTCTACTTCTTCACTAAGTGCCTAAAATATCTTCTAGTAAGTGGTAGGAACTCACATATTTGTTCAGTGAAAGAACATGTAACAATTTAAAAATACCAGAATCCTCAGAGGTAATCATAGATGAAGTAAAAATTTATTGCTGAATCTAATTTTATCACAGCATGGAATGTGAGCCCATCAATAAGCAGTTCACATCTGTCTGATATCTAGGGCCATCTATCCGAAAGTTCTTTCTCTCCCCGTCAGTCCCATATAATAGACTGTTGGATATTTCCTTTTGTTTTTTGATATTCTTTTGAGACAGAGTCTCACTCTGTCTCCTGGGCTAGAGTGCAGTGTCATCATCACAGCTCACTGCAACCTCAAACTCCTGGGCTCAAGTGATCCTCCTGCCTCAGCCTCCCAACTAGCTGGGACTGTGCTACCACACCCGGCTAATTTTTCTGTTTTCTTTTTGTAGAGACAGAGTCTTGCTCTTGCTCAGGCTGGTCTCAAATTCCTGAGCTCAAGTAATCCTCCCACCTTGGCTGATACGTTTTTAATGTCTAAAATATACAATTATTTTTAAAAACATAACCACCATATCACTATTCATATAAAAAACCATATTTCCTTAATAATAATAATCCAATCATTGGTGACTTCCCCCACTGCCTTGTAAGATTGTTTGTTTTTTCAAACAGTTTATTTTAGTTGGGATTGAGACCCCTCCCCCCCAAGTTTATCCTTTTTCATTGGCAGGCATATTTTTTAGGTATATTTTAATACATAGATTAACCCACTCTCTTAAAATTTTGGTTTAAAAAGCGAATCATTTGTCCTGTAAAGTGTTTCTCACTCTAGATTTTTGCTGATTGCACTTCTATGGTGTTAACATGTTCATTTCTCACAATAGTTAGATCTAGAGATTCATAGATTTAGGTTCAAGTTTTTTCTTCCCCAAGACTACTGATATAGGCAATGCTGCATATCTATATTAGATGGTACATAAAGACTGAATAAATTTTTCTACACACAATAGCCAGAATAAAAGCATACAATGAAAGCATGCCAGAAAGACTGTTCATGAAATAGACTGTAATCTACTACTTCAAAACAACCTAAAATATATTAATTACATAAAACAAAAACATGTTTGAATTAGAAAAATCAGAAGTAACAGAACTTAGGAAAAAATTAAAATTTTTTAAGAAAGTATTTCAAATATGAACATTAAACTAGAAGGAACACAGGATTACATAAACACAAGAAATAGTGCCTTAATAAAAACGGAAGGTAAAAAAAGAAATTTTTTAAAGAAAATATGAAGAAAGACATAAAAATTTGAAACAAATATTGAAGCCAGGAAAAGAAAATCCAGCATATGGATAAAAAGAATCCCTGAAAAAAGGAAACCAAAGAAAGATAGGGTAACAAATACCAAAAACTATATTTTAAGAAAACTTTCATTTACAAAAAGATTTAAAACTATACATTGAAAAGCATACCATGTTCCTGAGAATACTGACCCAGAATGACCAACAAAAAGACATGCTCTACTAAAATCACTAAAAGGAATAAAATCTTCATGTACCTAGGCAAAAAGAGTAAATGACTTACGAGGGAACAAAAATTAGGTTATTATCAGACTTTAACAGCAAAGAAAATGAAGCAACATATTTAAAAAAGACAAAGAAAGAAAATATGAGGCAAGGATTTTAAATCCAGCAAAACTGAGTTTCATTTATAAAGGTTACGAAGTGTTAACGACATGAAAGAACTCAAGGAATATTGTTCCCAAAAGCCCATTCTGAGGAAACCACTATGTGACACACTTCAGGAAATCAAATGAACTGAAAAAACATCAACACGGGCTCAGTGGTGGGAATTAAACATATAGTTACTTATGGAACTAAGAATAAATGAGGGCTAATGGGGAGAATAGCACATATAATGGCTATATACTCTAAAAGTGTAGTTCAACTTGTGAAAATGCGGAAAATATAGAGATCAAAAGTTAAAAAAAACTATTTTCAGTAATCATATTGGTAGTGACAGTATTAGTAATATTGTCATGAAACTATTATGTATGTCCTGTGGTATAAAGTCAATGAGCAAGTATGTGGATTTCTAATTCTATCATACTCTGTGTACTGAAGATCCAAGATTCTTAGTGTGAAAGAAAGGCAATAAAAGATACAGGAGAAGTAAAAACCCTATAATCCTAAAGATGAATTAGAAGTATCAGCATAAATTTATAGGCCTGGGCCAGGCACAGTGGATCACGCCTGTAATCCTAGCACTTTGGGAAGTTGAGGTGGGAGTATCACTTGAGGCAAGGAGTTCAAGACCAGCGTGAGCGAGAGTGAGATCCTGCCTATACAAAAAATAAAAAAATTAGGCAGGTGTGGTGGCATGTGCTTGTAGTCCCAGCTACTTGGGAGGCTGAGACAGGAAGATTACTTGAACCCAAGAGTTTGACAGTTTGAGGTTGCAGTGAGTTATGATGATGCCACTGTTCTCTAGCCAGGGAGACAGAGCAGAACCTTGTCTCAAAAAAAAAAAAAAGAAAAAAGAAAAAGAAAAAGAAAAAATCATGGGCTTGTTAGGTTAAAAAATTAAATATATGTACATGTATGTATATGTAGATCACACACATTTCTGGCTCTGTCCACTGAACAGAACTACAAACAATAAAGGAACAACCTTGCAGTAACGAGCATCCCTAGTTTCCAGACTGTAGTTTTGAAATAAACTTTCATAAAAAAAGTCCTTAGCTTCCATTCTTATTTCTTTCATCATTTCAAATGTTATGTATTTGTGCTTTCTCTCATTTTTAAATTGATTATATTACATGATTTTGTACCATGTATCACCACAATTACAAAGCTTCTGTAAATAATAATCCATTAAGAAAATGGTCACATGGTATTGTTACATCCTTAATGTGGTAAAATAAGGAGTACATCTAGACTAAGACCTCAAAAGCACAGGCAACAAAAACGAAGGGTTTAAAAATTGGTTCCTTAAAAAATAATAATAATAATAATAAAAACAGACAAAGGGGACTTTAAAAAGCTTCTGTCCAGCGAAAGAAATAATTGACAGTGAAGAGACAACCTAAGGAATGGGAAAAAAATTTGCAAACTATTCATCTCACGGGGGACTAATAACCAGAATATACAAGAAACTCAAATAACAGGAAACAAACCCATTAAAATGTGGGCAAAGGACATGAATAGAAATTTCTGAAAAGACATAAAGATGGCCCAACGAATATATGAAAAACTGCTCAACATCACTAATCATCAGAGAAATGCAAATTAAAATCACAATGAGATATCATCTTACCCCAGTCAGAATGGCTATCATTATTAATAAAAAGACAAAAAATAACAGATACTGATGAGGATGCAGAGAAAAGGGAACTCTTATACACTGTTGATAGGGATATAAACTAGTACAGCCACTATGGAAAACAGTATGGAGATTTCTCAAGAAACCAAAAATAGAATTACCATTTGATCCAGCAATCCCACTACTGGGTATCTACCCCAGGAAAAAGAAATCAATATATAAAAGGGACACTTGCACTCACATGTTTATTGTAGCACTACGGCAAAGATATGGAACCAACCTAAGTGTTCATCAATGGATAAATGATAAACAAAATGTGGTATAGATACACAATGGAATACTATTCAGCCATAAAAAAGAATGAAATCGTGTCATTTGCAGCAACATGAATGGAACTGGAGGTCATTATCTTAGGTGAAATGAGCACAGGAAGACAAATATCACATGTTCTCACTTACATGTGGGAACTAAAAAATTTGATCACATAGAGGTAGAGAGTAGAAAGATAACAGAGACAGGGAAGGGTGAGTGGAGAGGCAGGGGGCAGGATGAAGAGAAGTGGGTTAGAGGGTACAAACATACAATAAGACAGAAAGAATAAATTCAATGTTTGATAGCAGAGTAGGATGATTATACTTAATAAAAATGTATTGTACTCGGGTGATGAATGCCCTAAACACTGACTTGATCATTATGCATTACATACATGTAACAAAACTTCACATGTACCCTGTAAGTTTGTTAAAAAAAAAAAAAAAAGTGCATATCTAGTCCTTATCCTGGGTTCCTAGCACAGAGCTTCAAAAACGCTTGGAATTTCCTGAATGATAGGAGAGTCTTTTTTATGCTAGTGAGGCGACTCACCTTGGGTCCTAGATAGCTTCAGGATTGAGGCAGTCACAAGGAAGACCAATCACATGATTAGATGGTTAGAACTTTGGGTCAGTCTGACCAAAAGGGAAGGAGGAAGGAGTCTGGAGATTGAGTCCAATCACATGGCCAATGATTTAATCAATCATATACCTATGTAATGAAATCCCAATAAAAATTCTGGTTACTGAGGCTTAGTGGAGATTTCTTGGTTGGGGAACAGGCTGATTTGCTGGGAGCATGATGTACCCTGATTCCACAGGGACAGGGCGTAGAAACTGTACGACCAGGTCCCTTCCAGACCTTGTCCAATGCGTATCCTCATTTGGCTATTCCTAAGTTAGATCTTTTATAATAAAACTGTAATCATAAATATAGTGCTTTCTTGAGTTCTGTTAGTCATTTTAGCAAATTATTGAAAGTAAGAGGATTCTGAGAAGCCCACTTGGTCAGAAGTGTGGGTGGCCTGGGGGTACCCAAAGTTTGGCTGGAGTATGAAATGGGGTCGGTCTCGTGGAGGACTGAGACTTTAACCTGTAGAGTCTAATGCTAACTCCAGGTAGTTATAGTCAGAATTGAATCGCAGTCTACTCAAGGTGGAGTAGAAATAAAACTAAGGGAAGTAATGATCAAAAAAAAGCAAAGTATGCAAACCTACATTGTGCATGCTGTCATCTAATGATCTGCCTAGAGGACAGGAAAAGTACTTGGTGCATTTTTTAAACTACAGAAATGACAGGGATGAGTATTTTTCAGTTTTGCTCCACACTTACAGAAAATGTCTTTGTACTATTCCAAAAGTTATAAATTTCAGGGTTGTCATTCAAATTCAAGAACCAATCCAACAGCCCATCTAATGTACAATTTTATACTTTATGATGTAAAAAGGAAGGTATGAGTCAGCAGTGAAAAAAATATTCAAAGTATATTAGCTACTGATTAAATTTAACTGTGTATTATTGTTACACAGGATATGTAAAATAGTCAAAATAAGGGTCAATTATTTTATTGTCTAAAAATATTTTAAATTTGTCAATTATAATCTAAAGTAGTTATAAAGTTTAGTTTGGCAGATTCAGACTAAAGATCAAATCTTAAGATCTTAAGTTATTTCTAAGATTAAAGGTGAAGGTTGGGTACACTGGCTCATGCCTATAATCCCAGGGAGGCTGAAGTAGGAGGATTGTTTGAGGCCAGGAATTCAAGGTTAAAGGTGTTAATTAAATAGAGAAAATCATATTTAATTAAATAGAGAAAATCATAGAGACAACTATTCTCCAAAAATTGCAAAGATTCAAAATCTCCCAGCAAAGAAAAAACTCATTCATTTATTAAATGTTTAATAAATACATATTACTTGTCAGGCAGTAGGAATATAATGAAGAGTGAAAGCCACTGCTATGAAGGAACACATTCTAGTGTAAGAGAAAACACATTAACAAGTAATTACAAAACAATGTAAGCTTTATAATTACAAAAGATCACAGAATCACATTTTTAAAACGACCAACTAAATGGGAGTAGAGCAGAGAAAGGAAGGAGGGGAGAAGGTGTGAGGTGGGGAATACCTGAAATGAATCTTGATGATACACAGAAATTTTGCCAGATAGAATTGGAAAGAGGTGAGGATAAAGAGGGACTGGCATATGAAAAGACGTAAAGGCCAAAGTGAACATGACACATTCTGGAAAACATGAATAGTTATGGGGAGAAAGGAAGAGGTGCTTGTGGAAGAGAAGTAGAAGATAAAGATAAAAATATAGGGCCAGAAAATGAAACTAAAGAGTATCTAATGGGGATTCATTCATATTCATCTAATGTTTCTAATAAAACAGCTAAAAAGAAATGAAAGAGTCTTTAAAGTCTGCACCTTAAAAAATGACCACTTTTTATTTCCTGGATTATTTTTACTGTGCTGAAGTGAACTGGCTGGCAGGGACTGAACACTACATTCCTAATTCAGTTTAATTCTTACAGCAACTAAGTATTTGAAATAAAGCCAGTATTTTACCCTTGTAATGAATTCTATTTGATGGCAATGCTTTATAACAGTTGATAGCCAAACATTAAAATAACCCCATTAGAAACAAGCATTTACCTCCACTAGGGATTGGAGAGTAATTCAGCAATATCTAACAAAAGTATATATGCACTTATCCTTTGATCCAACAATCCCATTTCTAGGAATTTACTCTGAAGAAATACCTCTAACAATAGAAAAATATGTATGAATAAGGTTATTCATTGAGAGATTGTTTTTAACTGCAAAACTCTGGACACAGCCTTAATGTCCATACATAGGAGGGTGACTGAATAAATCATGGCTCGTTCACATAAGGGGGAAGAATACAACCGTAAAAATTGGGGAGGTCTCTATAAGTTTTTATGGAATGATTTCCAAGATATACTTAGATGAAAAGAAGTTAAGGACAAAGAGGACCTATAGTGTGCTACCTTTCATGTAACAAAGAATAACAAAATATGTATTTAGCTGCTAATCTGTGCTAAAAGAAATATAGGAACGTGAGCCAGAAACTGATAAGGCAGGCAAGAAGAAGCAGGGTTGGAAGACTGAGAGAACAGGGAAAGAGGTAGAGGAGGGATCAGGGTGGGAGTGACACTTCCGCATAAACCTTTTCGTATAGTTCTGACATTTAGAAGCACGTAAAAGTCGCACATGCTTTTTAAAAACCACTAAAGTAGTTGTCGGGGGGTGGGGACTAACTTAAGTAACTGAAAAACTACTTTAACAATATACTCCAGGGCTAAAGACCAAAGGACTGTACACAAACATTGACCTCTACCTAGTAAATTTGCTTTTCACACTGTGTATTAGTTATTTATTATTACATGACATATTACTCCAAAACTCAGTAACTTAAAACAACAAACACTTATTAACTCATAGTTTCTGTGGATAGGGAATCCAGGCATGGCTTAGCTGGGCGCCTCTGACTCAAGGTCTCTCACAAGGATGCAATCAAGGTGTAGGTCAGGGCTGCAGTCATCTCAGGTTTGAGCATCACTGCTGAAAGCCCTTAGGCTACTGACTGGGAACATCGATTCCTTGCCATGTGGGTCTCTGCATGAATCTACTCAAAAAGCGGCAGTTTGCTCCCCCCAGAGCAAAGCCTCAAAAAGAGTGAGCGAGAGGGAAATGAGATGGAAGTAACGGTATTTTTCTAATCTAATTTTCGGAATGATATGTCACCACTTTTGTCACATTCTATTTGTTACAAGCAAGTGACAAGATCCAGCCTGCCCTCAAGGTGAGGGGACTACACTACAGTGTGTCTACCAGGAGGCATGCAGAGATCACTGGGGCCATTTTAGAAGCTGCCGGCCACAGTTCATCCTCTGGCCCCCAGTGATTCATGCCCTTCCCACATGTAAAATATACTCACTCTTTCCCAAAAGTGGCTTTGCAATTCTGAAACTACTTTATGTGTATTTTAGGTTGGAGCAAATAAGCAACTAAATTACAGATAATGAAAGCCGGATTTCTTTTTTTTTTTTTTTTTTTTTTGAGACAGAGTCTCACTCTCTTGCCTGGGGCGAGTGCCATGGCGTCAGCTTAGCTCACGTCAGCTTAGCTCACAGCAACCTCAAACTCCTGGGCTTGAGCAATCCTACTGTCTCAGCCTCCCGAGTAGCTGGGACTACAGGCATGCGCCACCATGCCCGGCTAATTTTTTCTATATATGTATTTTCAGTTGTCCATATCATTTCTTTCTATTTTTTAGTAGAGACGGGGTCTCGCTCTTGCTCTGGCTGGTCTCGA
>RJWJ010036213.1:0-16210 GCA_004363605.1 Indri indri
TTATAGATAATCTATACGTATATGAGCTGGTAATTTCTGATGGCGATGAATACTCTGTGGTTGCTGAGATGCAGCCAGGTTAGATCAGAGGATGAGATAGACTCGGTGTCGTCCACCTCGTATGGGGCCTGGGGAGCCTCGGGGCGTGTGTGGGGGTCACATGAGTCGAGACGTAGCTGTCAGAAAAGAGCCAGCAAGGGGTGATGGGCAGGAGGCACTGCCGGGGCACAGGCGAGGCGGTGGCCGTGTGAGCGTGTCCAGAGTGGTGCGTGCCGGGTGGTGGCCGGGAGTGAGGCGAGAGGCGGGAGGAAGTCATGGGGGAGTTTAAAGTGAGAGAATTGCATGATCTGATTTGGTTTTGAATAACTCTGGCTGCCGGGTGGGGATTTGAAGGCAGCAAGAAGGGCGGTAGGAGGGTGAGGAGGCTGGTCCAGGTGAGGATGCTGGCCTGGTCCAGGTGGCAGCCATAGGGACGGAGGGAGGGACAGATGTGTGGTTCACTGTGGAGCCCACAGACTCGGGGGTGGACTCAGTGGATGGAAGGTTCGGGAGGGAATGAAGGGTCCAGGGGGTCTCCTGGGTTTGGGGCCCGGCCAGGGCTCCCGCAATCCAATCATCTCCCATCACATGGTGTCCCCTCCCCAGCCGGACCCAGGGTCCTTGCTGACCCTAAAGTGCCAGCACTGTGCTGACCCCACAGGCTTCTGTGCCCCGCCTGGAGGGGCTGACTCACCTGCCCTTCTGGATCCAGAGGGCGGAAGGGTGTGGTGTTTCCTGGAACTGGGGATATAGGATCACTCAGAGTTTGGGCTTCGTCCGGACTGTGTTTAATGACTCGGCAAAAAATGCAGAGACATGGCGGAGAGGCGGCTTTGGGCAGCCCTGCCGATGGGCCAGGACAGCGTACCAGACCGCGGAGGAAGGAAACCTCCATGTGGAACGTGGAGGGGATGGAGGGGAGAAGCGCCCTGCTGAACAGCTGGGCCTTGGTGACAGCAGCAATGTGACCGCAGAGAGAGCCACTGTCTCCTGAGCCCGGCTCGCATGTGCCTCCAGGCAGTTTCGTAGTCATTCCTCACGACCCTGGGCGCAAAGGAGACGTTCTTATTCCCATTTCATAGCTGCAGAAACTGGGGCTCAGAGTGTTAGGCCCAGGCTCACGCAGCTGGTGCGTGGCCGAGTCACCCACAGAGCCCTGGGGCTCTAGCCAGCACCCGGCCCTGTCACCAGTGTGCCACGCTGTCCACTCACCAGCTGTCCCCTGACGGCTGGCTCTGTGCCCTGTCCCTGTCTAGGGGAGGAGGCGAGAGAACTGACCACACACAGTCCCGCTCAGAGGTGCTTGTCCTGTGCGTGCGGGTGAGGACCGGCAGGGAATGGCAGAAAGAGCAGCTCTAGGGATGTTTGGGCGACTTCCTTCCCCCTCCCTCCCTCACTCTCTGCCTCTTTTTCTTTCATCCCAACCTTCCCTCTGTCCTCTCCCACCCGCTCCCTTTCCTCTTGTCCATCTTTCACCTGGAGTTTGTCTCGCTGGCACCGCCTGGGCAAATCACAGGTGTGTGGTGTGGAAGCTGCGTGAGGCCTCCCGAGCCTCGCCCTGTGCCTGGCAGTGTGGACCTGACCTAGAGCCTCTGACCTTCCTGCTCCCGGGGGCTCTCGGAGACTCTGGGAACCCGAGGCCCCGTCCCCGGCCTCCTTCCCTCTCTCCAGGGCAGAGCAAGGGACCGGCATAGCACACGTCAGGTTCATCTTGCAGAGACCTGGGTGGCATCAAGCTCAGCGCCACCTGCTTCTGGGTGACGCCTCCGCCCACTCATTTCTTGAAACAGTCACTGGCTCACAGACCCTATCAGAGGACTGCTGTGTGCCAGGCAGTGTCCTGGGCACTGGCCAGTCATGGGTGAGCAAAGTGGACACGGTCCCTGTCCTCTCGGGTGGGAACCCAGTAAAGACGTAAGCAGATACCTGCTGGCAGATGGCAATAAGTGCGTTTCAGAGCCAGACTGGGCAGTGGCGGCAAGAGCCGCCGACCCTGGGAATTATTGGGGGGGTTCAGGTGAATGGGGGAACACTAACGAGCCATGTCTGTCAGAGTGATTGGAGCAGCATTTTTGTGACAGTAAAAAACCTGGAAAAAATAACCTACTTGTTTCTTAAAAGGAGAGCGGATGAAGGAATTATTTTGACAAAAGTAGGTAGGCATGTTTTCTTTAAAAAAATTTTATTCTCTCTGTAAGCTTAAAATGTTTCATTTTTAAAAAAAGATTCTGGAAGTATATATCTGGCAGAGGGAATGGCATGTGCAAAGGCCCTGAGGCAGGAAACATCACTTTCCCAGTGAGGAAGCAAGTGAAGGCCTCGCTTTTGCCCTGGAGGCCACACTGCATTTCTGTTTGAAAGTCTGCTCTCAGCTACCCCTGAGGCCATGGGCAAGGCCCTTCTGGGAGTCCTGGTGTCAGCTGGAGGGCTGTGTGATGGGGGAGTTGATCCTCCCCCGGATTTGGGGGAGGGGGCGCCTTCTGGTGAGTCAACCCTCTTTGGCTGGAAGCGGCAGAGTCCCATTGTGGCCCTGCTAAGGACCTGTGGTGATTCCGCTCTCCTTTTGTGGAGAAATTTCCCTGCTAAACAAGCCATCCGTGTGCGGGGAGTCACTGTTTTCCCCGTTTTGTTAATCGCAGACACCTGAAGGGGTCTGTTCGGCCTGCACTGCACGCGCTGATGAACTTCAGCGCCCACCGGAGCCGGCAGAGCATGCGCTTCAGCCTTGGGTCCGCGACGCCTCTTCAGGACTCTCTGAAATTCAGTCCTGGGCTCCCAGGCCCTGGAAACATGGGTTGCAGATTGAGAGCCACCGAGCTGGTCCAGGCCCTGCTTTTCCGATGCAGAAACAGAGGCCCAGAGTGGAGGTGTCTGTCCCAAACCGAGGTCACACAGTGAGGGAAGGAAGTGGGGACCTGCTGACATTTCGAGTCCAGAGCACCTTTTCTTGGCCCTGAACGTGGGTCTCGGAGTCTCCAGTTGAGATTCATTCTGCTGACCTCTCCCGGGGAAAGATGTGTTGTGTCTGCCCCTGGCCCTGAGCCTGGTGGGTGGGTGAGACTCTGGCCAGGTGCTTTCTGCAGATGTCCTGCTAGGGAGCACCCCCCCCACCCCACCCCTCCAGGTGACTCACTGGCTATGGATCCTCCAGCATCTCCTGGGTGCAGGATGCTGGGGGGCCGGGGGTACCCTTCTCTGGGCTTGTCCATACCAGGCGGTGGTTAGAACTACTGGGGGGTTGCTTAAGAAAATGCAATATGAACTGCAGGACTCACTTCTCCTCCCTGGGCCTCTTTCCCCAGCTGTGCAGTGCAGGGCAGGGCTGGGTGGTCACCACAGTCCCTTCCAGCTCTGATATCCGTTCGTTTTGAGTCTGCTGCCCTCATTCATTGAGCTTCCTTAGCTGTGCTAAATGCTTTACATGCATCAGCTCATCGACTCCTACATCTGTAGACTTGCAAAGGAGTCAGTTGACGCTCAGAGAGGTTGAGTAACTTGCCCAGAGTCACACAGCTAGTAAATTACACAGCTGGGATTTGAACCCAGGCAGTCTGACCCTAGAGCGTGCAGCCTTAATCACCACTGTGGTAGGCTGAATAACGGCCCTCTAAGATGTTGACATATGAATCCCTGCAACTTGTGAATATGTCGTTACCTGCATAGTAAAAGGGACTTTTCAGGTGTGATTAAGTTAAGGCTCTTGAGTTGGAGGAGATGCTCCTGCGTTATCCAGCGGGCCAGATGTAATGACGGGATCCTGGCGCGCAGGAGGCAGAGGGAAACTTGACTGTGGAAAAGGAGTTCAGAGTGATGTAGCTTGAGAAAGGCAGGGCCAGCGACTGCTGGTTTTGAAGGTGGAGGAGGAGGGACCACAAGCCAAGGAATGCGGGCGGCCTCGGAAATGGATCTGCCCTAGAGCCTGCAGAAGGAACCCGCCCTGCCAATACCTTGATTTAAGCCGACTTCCGACTTCCAGAACTGCAAGATAATAAACTTGTGTTGTGTTTAAGCCCCTCCATTTACGGTAATTTGTTACCGAAGCAATAGAAAACTAATATGACCATGTTCTCTCTTTGTGGCTGGCTGTCCTTTCTGTGTACAGATTTGATTTTGAATTTCTAGGGATAAAAACCTAATCTTCCAAACAGTGCCCTGTGGCCATTTTACAATTACGGAAGCATTTTCGAGGAAGATTTTATAAGCCCAGCTGCCTTGTTGCTGCTTAAGAGTGCAGAGGGAAAGTGGTCACGGGGAACCTGGGGCCCCAACCTAGACGCTGCCCCTGTGAGTCTGCCGCTGGGCACCCACCTGTCCCGGAATCGTCCTTGGTCCCCTGGGAGTGGTCACCTGCGGCTGGTCTGCACTGTGTGCCCAGCACATCTTTGTAGGCTGAGCCAGCATGGTCAGGGCCAGGGTCTGAGGCTGCACCCCAGGCCCTTGCAGGGAACACAGGTGACCTGCTTCATCTTTGGGTGCCAGAGCTGTGCCCACAGCAACTGCTGTTTGTTGGATCAGGGTCAGGTGCCCATTCCTGACCAGGCGTCCCATTCACAGCCCATTCTGCCCTGGCCTGAGCTTCCTCATCTGTGAAGTGGGTATCATACTACAGCCCTGTTGAAGTCGTGCACTCATGGTGGAAGTGGCCGGAAAGAATTCTGCCCGTGGTAGGGGCTCTCGCTGCTTCTTCTATACGGTTGTCTGTGGGATGTGTGGGCCAGGCTCATGGCCCCCTCGGAATCCTCTCTGGGTCCCCTGACTCCTTCCCAGGAGCAGCCTGCTCTGCTGGGCGTCCCTTGGCCGCAGGCAGCTGAGGGGAAGGCGCATGCAGGGAAGGAGCGGCGGGAGGTTGGGAGGCGCAGGCCGTTCCTCCCAGCGACCTTGGGCTGCTCGGCCACAGGTGGCTGTGAGGATTAGAGAGGATGGCTGTGTAGGCACAGCTGCTTCCTGAATCCTGCGGTCCTCCCGGGGCCTGGGCCTGGAATTAGAGCCCAGCTACTGTATCGTTCCTGGGGAAGTTCGGCCCTCAGGCAGGGAGCCCTAGAGGGCTTGGGAATGCTGGCAGGATGGCTCGGCCATCCCCCTCCCCACCAAGACAGAGCTGAAGGGCAGGAAGTCCTCCCCGAGGGGGGCGGATCTTCCAGAGCCTGTCTGGGAGCTCCCTCCAGGGAGGAGGCTGGGGCTGAGGCCGGGAGGGCTGGTGTCAGGGCTCTTGAGCCTAGCTGGAAACTGGCACCACACTCCTGGAGGGCTGGCATGGAGTCTGTGTGGCCCCTGAGCAGAGAGGGTCCAGCCCAAGCGTTGCCTCCTTTAGGAAGCCTTCCCTGACCCCCAGGCTAGGCCAGTTCCCCCTCCCCTGTGCCCCTACAGTCCCCTCTTCCAGTGCCCGTGTCCTCCAGAATCCTTGTCACCTGGGCATGTATCAGTTCTCTAGGGCAGGGACCATGTGCCAGGGATTAAGTGGGTCCTTCAGAGTCTGCTGAATGGCTGGGAGGGATTTGGGGATGGCAGAGCTGAACTCAGGAAGGCCTTGGGAAGGAGGTGTGCTGAGGGACACAGGGTCCAGTGGGAGTGCTGGGGGAGGCTGAGTCAAGGACAGGTAAGGGCCCTTTCAACTCCCAGGTCCCGGGACCCTCACGTGAGGTCAGGGATGATTAGGGTAGAAAGTAACGGTGACAGTTCACAGTTACTGAGCGCCAACTAGTGCTAACCACTTTCTATTCATGATCTCATTTAGTCCCCTGGCAACCTTCTGAAGAGGGTAGTATCTCCCCATTTTATACTTTAAAAATTTGATGCTCAGAGAGGGCAAGCAGCTTGCCCAGGGTCACACAGCTACAAACATAAAACCAGATGTGAACCCTGGCCTGTCTAACTCCAAAGCCCTTAGGAATTTCAGTACACTGCAGTGGGTTTTGGAGGAAGCTTGGAAGGGACAGTTTGGGCCTCAGCCCTGCTGCTGTTGGGGGTGAGTAGGGCCCCAGAAAGTGGCTTTACTGGGTCAGGAATTTAAACAGCCCTTAAAGGAAAGAGTTCTTTCTAGAGAGATGCTATCTTGAGCTGACCTTTAAGGACAAAGTGCCAGTGCTGTAGAACCCAAGGTGAGGCTCTCTGGTCCTGTCTAGGAGCACAAAGAGTGGGATTCCTTTGCCTTCCTCAGGATGTAGCTCAGTAGCTCGTAGATTCATTGCAAGGACCTGAGGACTCCTCAGCTCAGCTTCTCATCGGTGTGGGAGGAGACCACACAGGGAGCAGGACTCACTGGGCCATCTGGGGACTGTTCACCACAGAGGCGGTGAGGAGGGTGGTGTCAGGGATGGCACCTCGGTGTTTGGCCCGAGTGACCAGGTGATGGTGGTGCCATTGGCTGCGATGGGGAGACCATGGGGGGAGCATGTTTGGGGTGAGGTGGGCAGGAATCGGGAGCTGTCTTCTGGACTCCAGTTTGGGAGACTTCATCTCTGCATTGGGGATTCTTCCCTCTGTGGTGTGCTTGTTTTGTGCTTCCGTGGCTTCAGACTTCAGGGGAACTTTCTCAGGACCCCCCTCTCATCTGTCCCTTGAGCTAACTCCATGTCATCCTTGTAGACTGGGACTTAAGAACCAGACATTCTTAGGTTCAAATTCCAGCTCAGCCTCTTAGCAGCTGTGTGACCCTGGGCCAAATACTTGTCCTCTCTGGACTTGTTTCCTCATCTGCAAAATAAATCTACTTTGCTGTGTTGTCGTGAGGCTCAGAGATCATGGAGGTGAAGCCCCTAGGCCAGGGCTTTACTCATCCTGAGCATTTTGTGCCACAGACTTCCCTGGCCTGTGCGTATGCGGTTACACCCACATTGCAGCTTACCCCGACGAGGGGCAGATTTTGATTGGGAAGGATTTCTAAAGAGTCTGTTCAGCTTCTTTTAAGTAGGTGATGCAAAACTTCTGGGGAGAGCAGAAGTAATCATTACTCACAGGGAAATGCAAATATTTTTATGAATATCTTATGAAAAGTTGGGGAATTTTTCCTGAGCAAATAGTTCTGTTTATTTCTCCAACAAAACAGCCACAGTTGTGCTGCAGGGGCCGACCTACCTGCCAGGGGCTTTGCTCAGGGTCTCTCACCTCTCTTTCCCCGACTTTCTCTTCCCCTTCAAGCGGAGCAAGCAGAAGACAAAAGTGACCAAATTTGGGCTTTGCTGAGAGAAGGGGATTACTCTTGTAGTGAAAAGTCAATTTTTGTGGCCGGACTTTCTCAACTGTGAAAACCAGTGTGGGCAAAAGCACAGTAAGCACAAAAGTACATTTAAAAAATTATTTTCCTTGGAAAGGCCGTTTCAAGAAGGTCAATAGTGTTCGCAAGAGGACTGGGGTCTGCTTTCTCTTGAAGAAAATGTCCTAAAGAGATGCAGAGGAAGTTTTGAGTGAGGCCCAAAATAAGAAAAAAAAAAAGAGAGACACAGAGGAAGGCTGGGGGGAAGGGCAGGCGCTGGGATGGGAGCAGGAGGCCTTGCAATCCGCTAGCAGCCCACTCCCTGCCGGGCGCGGTGCAAGGGCTTTGAGCGCATTCTGCAATCCACCCTTGCAAAGGGCATTTGGTTGTTATGTCAGGTAGGAAACTGGCTCAGAGAGGTTGGGGAAGTGGCCTGTGGCCACTCAGCTTGTGGACGGAGGAGTCAGCGGTCCAACCCTGCTCGTCTGCTGCGAGCCCTGTGTTTCTTCCCATGCCATCCTGGAAGAAGGGGCTCCTGGTCCAGGGTCAGGAAAACCGACAGTGAAGTGGGAAGAGACACACCCAGGGCAGGGCTGGGAGGCTGTGTGTGTCCTACCCCTCGCTGGGAAGGTGGCTGTGTTCCCATTTTCAGGGAGCAAAATGGAGGCTCAGAGAAGCCCATGGTGTGCGGTGTGGCTCTAAGTCCATTTGGAAGCCATCTCTTCCCTTCTGGCCCTGCCTGTCCATCTGTTTATCCGTCCATTCATCACAGACTGAGCGAGTGCTCACTGTGTCTAAGCACCATTCTAGGTCTTGGGAGACAGCAGGGGACCGTGCGGAGAGCCCTGCCCTGCCTGTGAAGTCCGCATTCCAGGCAAGGTGGGGCCGAGGCAGCAGTGAGCAGTGAGCAGGATAAGTCACTCAGCCTGCAGAATGCTGCAAGGTGAGCAGTGGGAATCAAACATTGCAAGGAAAAGAAAGAGGGATTAGAGTGGAGCAGCGGCTGGGGCAGATCGTGGTATTAAGAGGGGTGATCAGAGCATCTTACTAACACTTTCGAGTGATGGGAATGTTTGAGCTGCATGAAGGTGCTGGAAGCATGCCATTGTGAATGCACCGAGTGCCACTGAATCGTGCACTCTGATACGGTTAATTTTGTGTTATATGAATTTCACTTCAATAAATTATTTTTTAAAAATGATTCAGCCCCATGGAAAAGTGAGAGCTGTGCAGAAACCTAAAGGAGGCAAATGTGTTGACCCTGAGGCTGTTTGCTCCCAAGGAGAAGGAAGAGGGTTCCGGACAGAGGGAGTGGCCAGAGCAGAGGGAATAAGACAGGCTGTGCCTCGCAGGGCCAAATGCAGCTGCGGCCTGTTTTTGTAAATAAAGTTTTATTGGAGTGCAGCCATGCCCATTTGTTTACACTTTGTCTGTGTGACGCAGACCCTGTCGGGCCCTTTACAGAGGAAATGTACTGACTCCCGAGCTATGGCAGAGTCCTCAGGTGGGAACATGGCTGGGGCTGAGGCGAGTGCGGCTGGAGTGCAGTGAGCGAAGGTGAGAGGGGTAGGGGCGAGGTCAGAGAGAGAGTGGGCCAAATCGTGGGCCCCTGCGTGACTTCCTGTGGCAGCCCCTGGCAGCGCTGGGACAGATGCTGACATCATGCCGGTAGGGAAGTTGTGTGCGTGTGCCTGTGTGTGTGTGTGTGTGTGTGTGTGTGTGTGTGTTTGGTGTGGGGGGTGTAGTAGGGGAGAGACATGGCTGAACTTAGAGTCAGAAGTCAGAAGACCTAGACTTGAGACCTGCTGTTTGTCCCTTACCAGCTCTGTGTCCTCAGTTCTCTCATCCACACATAGCCTAGTGTGGTGGTGGTGATGATGGTGGTGGTGATGGTGATGGTGGTAGTGATGGTGATGGTGGTAGTGATGGTGATGGTGGTAGTGATGGTGATGGTGATGATGGTTATGATGGTGGTGGTGATGATGATGGTGGTAGTGATGGTGATGATGGTGGTAGTGATGGTGGTGGTGATGATGGTTATGATGGTGGTGGTGATGATGATGGTGGTAGTGATGGTGGTGATGATGGTTATGATGGTGGTGGTGATGATGATGGTGGTGGTGATGGTGATGGTGGTGGTGATGGTGATGGTGATGATGGTTATGATGGTGATGGTGGTGATGATGGTTATGATGGTGGTGGTGATGATGATGGTGGTGGCGATGGTGGTGCTGGCAACGGCTAGATTTAATGGCACGTGTGCTGTGCTAGGTACTTTGTGCACGTGGTGCTAATCCTTAACACAGCAATGCAAAGTGAGTAGCAATGTCTTAGTTTGCAGGAGAAAACACTGAGTGACTTAAGTAAGGCCGTACAACTGGCATGTGGCAGGGCACAGATGACGATGCAGTGACACCCCCTTCCATTGCAGTGAAGAGGCCGAGAGGCAGCGGACGTGAAAGTCCCTGGTAAACAGTGCAGCTGTCCCTTGGGAGGCAGCCTTTGGTGGGAGGTGGCTCAGCCTCAGCACTGCGCTCACCGTGAGGGTTTCCCGGGAAGGACTGTCCCCAGCCTCTCCTCCTCCCCCAGGTGCTCCTCCCTCAGGCTCAGAGTGCTGGGAGGGCCTGTCTCCATGTCCCCATGGTGACCAGCTCCTGGGCCTGCTGTCGGTTTTGGTTTTCCTCATTTGAGGTTGTGGGATCCTCTGGCTGTGGCTGAGGTTTCCCTGCTCTAGAAACCCCATCTGTGGTGTGGCCGTGAGGTGGGGCCTGGAGGTGCTGGAACCTGCCCACAGACCACAGGCCTCGCATGCCCTGCGCCGCCCCACGCGGCTCACACCATCCGACTGGGAGGCTTCAGGCGCTTGTAGCTGAGAACTGTGGCACCATGGAACCTTCTGGAGTCAGGAGAACTGTGTGCCTTTACTCCCCACATCTGGTCCTGTAGAGGGTGGAGCCGCTGGGGTCCTGGGGTGTACCGACGCTCCTGCTCCCATCTGCCCCCCACACTTCTGCCCACCCTCCTGGTGGGGCCCTCCGGGGTGATGCAAGCCCCAGACTGAGCACCAGGTGGGCTATTTAGGGCCTGGAGAGGGCTCCAGCCCCTCCCTTCCTCCCTCCATCCTCCTCCTCCTCGCCTTACTGAGCTTTGGCAGGTTGCTGCCTGGCCTGGTTGTGCCCACATCAGAGTGTCAGCCTTTTAAACGGAACCTGGGGCTGGCTCCTGCATGACTTGGGCCCGTTCCTTAAGTCTCTGAAGTGGTTCTCCTTATGTAAAAAGGGTCAGTCCCTACCACGTGGTGAAGCTGGTGGTGGTGTCAGGCTGTGGAAAGCACCCTTGACAGGGAGAGGCTCTGTGCCCCCCCCCAGCCCACGCCTCTTCCCTCTCGCTCAGCCCCGGGGGCCTACGCCCAGCCAGGAAGGCACTGGACACACTTGAGACACCAGGGCCCCGGCCCCTAAGAACTGGTGCCTCCCGCCTTGAGGAACAGTGGACCCAGTCACGTCACCAGTTCTGCCTTGGGAGGTTCTGGGCCACAGGTGCCTTTGGTGGCCCTCATGTTATGTTTTCCTCTAAACATTTCGGTCAGGGCATAGTTATGGGGGGTGGTCTCCTCCCAGCCCGAGCAGGCAGGGGCGATGCAGCAGTGGAGATGCTGGGGCCAGGGAGGATCGAGGCTGGAGTCCCCTCGATTCTGGGGAACATCCAGGAAGGCCTCATGAAGGAGGGTGCATGGAGGCAGGGGCGAGGCCGAGCGCTGGGTGTTTTCAGAAGGTGAGAGCCGCAAGGTCAGAACAAGGCCCTGGCCTGGTGTCTGCCCACCCGCTCCCTCCCTGCCTCGCCCACGCCGCGGGCTCCCTCATCGTTCGCCTCACCCGTGGGGATCTTAAAGAAAAGCTCTTGGCAGAAAGGGTTTTGTGCCCTGTCGTGGCACAACCCTCCCAGATCCCAGACGAGGAAACTCAGGCCAGAGGGGCGGTGCTTTCTCCTAACCACCACCCCGCACCCGGGCCCATCTTCCTTCCACAGTGGCTGCTAAGTGCACTGGGCTAGAGAAAGTGCCCTGTGGGCTGTGGCCACCTCAAGTACAGCTGGCTGGAGTCAGGTTGCTTCTGAAAAGGCTCGAGTCACTCGGTGACGCAGTCCCCCGCCCCTGCCATTGGGCGCTGTAATTGGGATCTCACCTTGTTTGGGGATGGATGAAAAGAGACTTTGAATCAGTGAGAGGCCACACACCCACCTCATCAGTTTCAGCTGGGGGTGCCACTCTGGTGGTGGCGAAGGTGACAGAGCCAGGTGGATGGGAAAGAAATACCAGTGGTGGGGAGGGCGGGGGTGGAGGCAGTGGACGCAGGGGTGACCCACCCTCATCAGAACACCTGCCGCCTCCGCTTTTCCTGGGCCAGCTCTGACTCCGAGAACACCCACAGCCTCCCCATGGTCATATTTTCTGGAAAACGAGCCCTGCTGGCAGCACTGTGGAAGCTGAGTCCTGAAAGCTCGCTTGGGTAGAAAAGAACTGAACAGATTCTTTAGCCCCGCCGGTGTCACAGGCAGAATCGTAACACTACCTTCCACTTGACTGGCCCAGGTGAGTCATCGGCGTTTTGTGGCCAGGAACACGGTGGGGTGATCCTAACACACGTAGTCACTGGGACATCTAAGAACCTCCTGGACTGTGATTAAAATATGTTGAGAGCAGCTTCTCCAATGTTCATGGCTCCCCCATCCAATGCCTATCTAAAGACCCGCTTCACGACATAGTTTGTATTTCTAACTAATGTGGTCTCTTGCATTAGCGTAATACTGACCTTTCTAAGCCACAAACCCTTCCATGGGAGGGGTCCTGCTGTGAAATGCTGGGGTCTCTGTAGCCTGTACCCCTCTTTACCCCATGTCCTTATGCCTTAACTAGCCAGCAGTGCCCCAGCCTGTTTTGGAAGAGGAGCGGTTGCTTCTGTGTCCCCACTTCTGCTGCCTCTGGCTGTGCCGGCCCCACCCCAGGGCTCCTGCTCTGAACTGACGGCTTGGGTGTCATACTGCCCTCCGGCCCCACCACTTCTCCCGTCCTCTCCATCTGCAGGGACCAGACTGGTTGGATGGTTTCAGACTCTAGCCTGGCCCATGACATGTGGCCTAGAGAGAAAAGATGAGTTGGCCAGTCAGACTTGCTCCCTGGGAATTTAGAATTGGGATTCTGGAAGACGGGTATTGAGCAGGGCTGAGGGTCCTGAGGTCTTAGTGGCCTTGATGGGTGCAACACGGTTCTGACACTACCCAGGGTTCGTGCAGTCTTTGTGGACGAAGAGCACAGTCCCCACAAGACTGCCCTCACCCCAGACACGAGCCACCAGTGTGGGGGTCCCCTGAACCCCTCAGGTTTGATGATTCACTGGAATGACTCACAGAACTCGGGAGAGCACTTCCTTACAGTTTTATTTTATCCAAACCAGCCAAATGGAGAGAGGCAGAGGGCAGGGTCTGGGGGAGTCCCAAACGTGAAGCTGCCGTGGATGCGCCACCTCCGTCACATCGATGTGTCATTACCAACCAGGAAGCGCCCACAAGCCTTGGCGTCGACAGTTTTTATTAGAATCTCACTACATAGGCATGATTGGTTGAGTTGTTGGTCACGTGGTTGAAATCCCCAGCCTCCGTCCCGCCCTGGAAGTGAGGACAGCATCGCGTGGCTCAGAGCCCCAGCCTTCTGATCCCATAGCTGGTCTTTGTGGCGTGGCCCACGCCCATCCTGAGTCGTCTCGTTAGCATAAGCTCAGGTATGGCTCCGGGGGCCACCATGAATAAAAGAGACACTCCTGTCACTCAGAAAATTCTGAGGACTTGGAGGTTACCTCCCAGGAACCAGGGACAAAGGCCATTCAGATTCTTTCTTCTACTACAATGGCCAACGGGGGCCTGTGCAAAGGAGTGAGTGAGTCTGGTGTGGTCTGTGGCGAGGCCAAGCGTCTGTCCTAGAGGAGCATGGCCCGTGGCAAAACAGGCCCCCACTTCCTCAGGCCCACAAAGCCACTCAGGTCCTCTGCAGATCCTGGCATTCCCATCCCCAGAGATGATTTTCTCTTCTCTGGGATTTGTAAACAAGAAAGGTCCAAAGGCCATCAGAATGCAAAAGGGCACCCAGTAGACTGTGCGGTGCATGTGATGATGACAGGCGTGAGGTCTGAGGTGAGTCCTGAGGGCCTGGGGGCTGGGGCAGCGACCTGACCCCATCTCACTGACCTGGACCCACCAAGGCCACGGCGAGTGGTGCTCTCCCAGCAGTCTCCTCGGGCTTTCTGGGGCAGGAGGGTCCTCTTACAGTTTGCCCTCCTGCCCCTGCGAGAGGCCGTGTCAATGGCTTCAAGGCTGCCAGGCATCTTGCTGTGAGAAGAACGCTCGACTGAGGTCAGGCAGGACAGTGACCTTGCCAGAAGGGGAGCCCGGGACCGCCACATTTTGGGCCTGGGAAGGATACTTCCAGTCGACACGCCCAGACCTCTGCGTGTTTCTTCAGATCTTTTTACGAAAATATAGGCAGAGCAGAAATAACAAGTCAGAGAAGGAGAACTCCTCAGAAAGAGGGGTCCTGCCATCCCCTTTCCCATGTGACATTCAGGGACTTTCTCTTAATTTAGGGCAGTGATTCTCAAAGTGAGAGTGCGGCGGAATCTCCAGGAGGGTGGTCAAAACACAAGTGCTGGCCTCTCCCGAGAGGGACTCAGGAGGTCCAGGGTGGGGCCCAAGAATTTGTATTTCCAAGTTCCCCAGTGATGCTGCCTGTCCAAGGCCACGCCGAGAACTGCTGATTTAAGGACAAGAAGGAAGCTCTTTTCAACAAATGCGCACAGCCTTCCTCATCGTCCCCTGTGGAATCGGTCTCTGATCAATTGCTCACTTGTCACCAGGGAGAAAAAACACCTTAGACTAACAGTCAGAGCACCTGAGTGCTGGTTCAGGTTAGGACACGAACTGCCTGAGTGATCTGAGGCGTGGTTCTTGCCTTTCTGAGACTATCGTCCCTTTGTCAAATGGGTTCAATAATAGGACATACCTCACGGGCTTGGTGTGAAGATTAAACTGGATGACGTGTTAGCAGCACACATCGTCCCCTCACTCCAGGAGTAGAGAAAGACCACATAAGTGGTCCAGGGTCAGTTGTTTTGCAGAGGTCTGTCCCTGTCCTCCAAGGATGGATGGTATTGAAGCCCTCGGGCTCAAAGGAGTCCAGTGAATTAGATCTCAGACTGTGCTGGTCTCTGTGGGTTTTGTCAGCGTCCTTTGGAGGAGGGGGCCGTGCTGGCAGCTCCACTGCACTGTGCCAGGCCAGTCCCGGGCTACAGGGAGGCTGGGGGTTCCTCACTGCTCTGGGGCCCAGGAAGTCCACCCTAGGCTTGTCCCTCCCGTTCCCCAGGGCAGCTCAGCTCAGTCTCTGCCTTCAGGGCTCAAACACACCCTCAGAACCAGCAAAGGCAACAAGAACGACAGCACACTGATTTCTTCCCCGACAATGACAGCCTCATTTCCTGTGGCAGTTTTTTCAGGGGAGTGATCCTTTTATTCTCCCTGGGGGCACCCACAGGAGCAAAAGGAACGTCAGCTGACCTCTCAGTGGCTCCCCTATGGCGAGTGCCTGGCCAGGCTTAAGAAATGGTAGCTGTTTATCATGACTTAAGTTCCCAACCCTGCCCCGAGTCCTGCACTCCGTTCATGCCAGGACGTGCCCTCCTGCTGGGGGCCCTCCCCTCCTGTGGCCACTCTCGCTCCTCCCGCCCTGCCACCCCCATCCCACTGCCCCCGGCCTGGCAAGAGGGCACCTGTGCGAGGCTACTGCTGGCAGCCAAAGAGCCCCCAGGGCCGGAGGCAGCAGAAGTGGAAAGGGCGGTACCTGATAAGCTGTGTTCCTTCCTCGGGGCTGTGCCCTCCACAGGGCCAGCAGGAGCCTGAAGCCATGAGTCAGGGGACACCTGCACCTTCCTCTTTCCCATCTTTCTCCAGGTTTGGCTTGGGCTCCTTCCCGCCTCCAGCAGGGGCCTCCCTCCTCCACGCAGCCTCCCTGCCTGGCTGCAGCCTTTGCTCTTTGATGCATGGATTGAGCTGGACGTCCACGAGGGCGAGCACTGTGTCCTCTTCACTACCTGGTTTCCTGGAAGGGAAAGAAACCCTGGGCAGCAGTGGATCGGTTGGTAAAGCAAATAAAGCCCAGGGCCCCTTGAGACAGGAAATGGCTGCGAGCCAGGGCAAGTGGCAGAAGATGCTGCACCTATGTGGGGGTGTGGTTCATTCACTGGCCCCGCTCATCCCTGGGCCTCAGCTTTCCCATCTGTCAGTGGGGTCACTACCGCCTGATTGAGGACCTGGGTCAGTGCCAAGCCCAGAGGCTGTCATTTACTCCTGCAAGCATTCATGCCTTAATCTAGTCAGCCAAGTCACTTAATGAAAGGTTGCAATTAAGGAGGCATCGGGTCAGCCCCCAGAGCCAGCAACGGAGGGTCACACCGTGCTCACATTCGTCACTCCAGCACTGTCTGCTCTTCCTCCTCCCATGCCAGAGGGCCCAGATGGCTACAGTGGGCCCACCCAGATGGCCCAGGAAAATGTCCCTGTCCTTGTCTGGAATTCCGTCTACAACCTTAATGCTCACTTGCCACGTAACCTAACATAGTCTAGGACATGGGCGTCTTTGGGGAACATTATGCTGCCCACCGCAGTTCCCTTGCGCTGTTCTGGAAGTGGAGGAAGTAGGAATTGGGAGGAAAGAAGTCCCAGGCACTGGCCGGGGGGTCCATACCCTGGAGGTGGCTCACCTTTGCCACCTCCAGCAAGAACCTCTACAGCTGCCGCACTGCTCACAGATCTCCCCCAACCCCTGCTCTTTTCCTAAGTGTTGGCCAAAACAGCCATTAAACAAAGCAGCATTTCTTACCTCCTTGCTATTGACATTTGAGAGCCAACCGTTCTTTGTCTGGGGGGCTGGCCCGT
>RJWJ010036214.1:0-16194 GCA_004363605.1 Indri indri
ACTCGCTCTGTCTTCCTGAATAAAGCAAATCTCTGGGTGAGCACCTCCTGATGCCCCCCTGGGCACAGGCACCCAACTCCCTCAGAGCTGACCCCAGGCCCAGCTCCAAGCTTGGCTCGACAGTACTACATCCACAGCGGTTTGTGGGCCCCCCCCACCCCAGGACTCTGGTTTGTCTGCCAAGATCACAGAAAGAGACTCTGGGCCCTTAACTGCCTCAGCCACGCTAACGTCCAAGGAAGCTGCGCTCTCAGATGAGTACTGCCACCCGAGGCCTGTTCATGCCCATCAGGACCTTGGGCCCTTTGCCCCACCAACAACCTCACCTGTTGTCTAGAAAAAATGCAGGGTACCCCTTGTGGCCTTAGGTATTACCTCCCTAGTTATTGCCCTAGGGGGACTGGCAGAAGGAATTGTCTATAATGCACAAGCAATTCGTAACACGTTTACCCTCACAGAAAAGAATGCAAGACACGGGCAAGGTCTCGAGACCCTCCAAACTCCCCCAGATTCCCTGGCCGACCAGGTGATGGATCACCGATAGCCTTGGACCGCCTACTACCAGAACGAGGGGGAGTTTGTGCCCTTGCCGACACACACTGCTGCTTTTATAGTAACTCCTCTGGCGAAGCTGAAACTCAGGTTAACAGCCTTTTGCAGCAAGTCAAATGGCTTCAGGACACCAGAGCTGCCCTGGCAGGAGATATACGGTCCTCCATCGAAAAGTACCTCCCATCCATTACCTGGTTTCTCCCACTGCTGGGCCTCCCATCACTGTTTCTTCACTTCTCTTTTTGGCCCTTGCTTGTTTAACCTTCTCATTAAATTTGTATTCTAGGTTGCAACAATTTCATGTCAAGATGATGCTAATGCGAGGTTTCCAACCCATCCCGCCAGCCGGTCCAGGGCATGGAAGCATCCTGCCCCTCGGCCCCTGAACCAGGTTTCCAGAGATTTTTACTCCTCCCCTGATAGGTAGGGCCAAAGCCCATAAAATCAGCAGGAAGTAATTATAGAAGACAGACCTCCATCCTTCTACACCCCCTTAAGATTAAGGAGGAGTATTACCTCTGAGGGGGGAATGAGACAGGGAACTGGAAGGCATTGCTTAACTGAGTCAGGAAGTCTCGAAACAAAGTCCTGAACCACCCTGAGCAAAGCGAGAGAGATGGAGGCAGGACAAGTCCCAGCCGGTGAGAACCAAGATGGTGGAGCAATGGACCACCTCTTGACCCTGCAGCTCCATTACATTAATACACCTCATTACCACGAAAGTTTCTGGGAGCCTCCCACTCCCTTCATGCACCTGATGCCACGAGGCTTCCCATTTAACCATATTTAGTCAAAAGCAGGGCGTCACCCTAATTCTAGGGAAACGCCGTGAATATCCCTCCCCGTGCTTGCAGCATAATTGAGCCGTTGCTTAAATAGAGGGGCGAAAAGAACCATGGGGCGGCTTCTCCACAGGGAGCTCTAGCCTCTGCTGTCTGTGGATGAGACTTTCTATAGTTTGTGAATAAAACTCGCTCTCACTTTACCCTGTCGGCTCACTCCCGAATTCTTTCTTGGCGAAGCCAAGGACCTACTTGGACTTAGCGATTCCCAGCATTGGGAGTCACTTTCCTGTGTCAACACTGTCTGCGAGGTGTTATCAAAGTCAGCTAAAGTATGCTGTAAAATACAAACACTTTTCTATAAGTTACAGTTTTCTCATAATCTGGAAGAAAAATGCAAAATGAGTGTTTTTTCCTTAGAAGCATCATGCCTCGCACATAGTAGGTATGCAGGTATATTGGGTGAATCATAAAAGCCTGTCTCTAAGGTGGAAACCACCCAAATGTCTGCCAGCAGAGGAATGGGCAAACGACACGTGGCGCACACACACACATGTGCACGAGTTCCGACTCTGCTACAACATGGATGGACCTGGAGGTCGTCCTGCTGGTGAGATGAGCCGGTCACAGAAAGACAGACGCTGTGTGACTCCACTTACACGGGTGCACAGGGTACTGAAATTCGCAGACAGTAGGAGGGTGGTCTCCAGAGGTCGGGGGGAGTTAGCGTCTGCGGCGGCAGAGCTTCAGTCTGCGAGCTGGACGCGTCTGGAGGTGGTGGCGGCGGTGGCTGCGCACCAGTGTGGATGGACTTAGCGGACTGAACCGCGCACCTACAATGGCAGGAAAGGATTAACAGCAGCCGTGGGCGGAGGATGGAAGACCTCTGGCCAGCAACCCGAGGGGCAGGATCAGAGCCCGGAAATTCTCGTGGGAAGCCAGGTGAGAGGCCTGGAACTAAACTACCAGCAGCTCAGGGAGAATCATGGGTTTCTCTGAAGGGACCGCACAGCCCTCCAGCCCCGCCCTCCCTCAGGCACGGCGGGCTCCCTCCCCAGTTCTCGGGAGCACCCCACGCTGCCCTGTTCCCCCCAGACTGGCAATGTCATCTCTGCCACTGCACCCCAAAACGCAGCCTTGCACACTAGGAGCTCACCCAGTGTTCCCCGAGTGACGGGGTGGGGAGAGGCAGTGGCTGGGACAGCAGGTGGGTGGCGACTGCTGCAGGAGGTTCCCGCGGCCCCAGAACCGCTGCGGAAAAGCCTGCGTCCGTCCCCGCGGGTGCTCTGAGGCCCCCTACACACACACTTGGGACTCGGGACGGGACGTGGGCACAGGGGGAGCAGGTAAATAGAAGGAAATACCAGGAAGCAAAGCTTTGCTGTCGCAGCTCCAGGCGGCCCGTGCAGGAGATCCTGGGCCCCTCCCAGAGAGAGGGGGCTGAAGGCACCGTGCGCCGGGGGCAGCCCGAGAGGGGCTTCTCGGCCTTTACTGCACGCGCGGGCCTTGGTCGGGGGGGCTTTCTGGCGCTGGTAACGTATTTTTAAGTCTTCCAACTACTTGTTTTAAATACTTACATCTGTAAAGGGGGCCTGGTAGTTGCGGGTGGTGGGACAGGAAGTGCAGCCCCGAGAAGGCAGAGGGAGGAGGGCGCAGCGGGCTGCCGGTGTAAGACACGGCACGGAAGATCCGCCGCGAGGGTCTGGCCAGCTGTCCCCTCCTCTCAGTTCGGGTCTCCCTCTGACACCCAGCGCGCCCTTTCTGTAAAGGATCCCTGTCAGCCCAGGGGGCTCCGAACGACAGGACACAGGGCGAGGGTCCCCACCCCAGCTGCCCTCCCCGGCTTTCCTCTCCCCTGCCTCCCTCTTCGCTCCTCCCTCCTGGGCGACGCTGCTCTGGCTGAGGCCGGGAACTCTCCGGGAGCCACCCCGGCGGCCGCGCAGTCTCTCCCTGGCGTGCGATATGGCGACTACCTGTCGTGTCCACCCTCCAAAAAGGTATATTGAAGTCCTAACCCCGATACCCGTGAGCACGAGCTTCCCTGGGAACAGGGTCTCAGCCGGTCTAATCCAGCTGTGATGAGGTCGTTAGGGTGGACCTTAATCCACCACAACCGGGCGACGCCACGTGATGGCAGAGACGGGGTGATGCGCCCACAAGCCGAGGAGCATTCGGGGCTGCCGGCGACACCGGAAGCTAAGAGAAAGGCACGGGAGAGACTCTTCCCAGGGCCTTCAGAGGGAGCGCGGCCCTGCCACACCTTGATCCTGGACTCGTGGCCTCCAGAGCTGGGAGACGATAGAGTTCTGTTTGTTCTTCTGTTCTAAGTTCAGGGTAGTCCGTGACGGCAGCCCCAACAGGCAGCACGGCCCCTCCTGGCAGTGTTCCTCGGGCTGGGGCCTGGCCTCGCCTGCCACCCCGCTCAGGCTGGGGTCTCCCTTGGAGCCTCCTCTACTCACTGCCAAGGTTCTCAAATCCCCTTTGTGCTTATGACCCCAAATCTGCATCTCCAGCCCAGACCTCCTCCTGAGCGCCCTCCCTCACACCCACGCCTCCGCCCTGCGGCCCCAGCACAGCGGCTGAAGACACGAGGTTCATTCCTTGCTTCTCCTTCCTGTCCGTGGAAGGCAAAGGTGCTGCAGCTGGGCCCCCATGCGGTCCTCACTCCCGGGTCCCTGCTGATGTCCAGGAAGGTGCCCGTCACCGTGGCAGACCGAATCCTCCTCCTCCCATTGCATTGGCCAAAGCAACTGTCCTCTCCACGACTAGCCTCGAGGGAGCGGAGAAGTGCGATCCCCCCACGTGCCCAAAGAACAGGCGTACTTGGAGGACAGCACCGACGTCTACACCACAGGGATTCCTCGGGCTTCTGGGTAGGGACGTGGGGGCATCAGGGGCTCCTCTGAGGCCTCCCCAGATGGACGACTGGGCTCTGAGTCCTACAGGTTCTATCTGCGGCTCTCTCTCATCCAGCCCCACTCCTTTTCAACCCTGAGGTCATCCTCTGTCGCCCGGACCAAGGAGCCCGCCGGCCACCCGCCAGGCCTGGTGCCCGATGCCCCACGTCCCAGTACCCCCCCCACCACCTCTCCAACTCTGCCTCGTGTCTTGCCCCCACACCGATTCACAGCCGTCCCCAGCACGCCACACCAGGATGGCTGGTAGGCATCCTCTCGTCCTGCAGACACACCCCAGCTCCCGTCTCCTACCTGGCTCCCTCGCGCCCAGCAGGTGGCCTTCCTGACAGCTCTCGTTCCTGGACACACTTCTGGGAAGCAGTCATCGCGCCGGTGGCCGCCCGCGTTTACCTCATTCACTGGTTCATTCACTCGCGAGCCTAGCAAAGGCCTGTTCTCCTGGGGCTTACGTTTCGGGGGACAGAAAGATCCAACACACACACACACAATTAGGACAACCGTAAATTGTCACGAGCGAAGAGCAGACACGTGCATTTAAACATCCACGTGGGAAGTTATAGTACTAGTCCGGCTCAAGATGGGCCTGTGGGTTCCAGAGTTGCGAAGCTCAGACGGCTGTGAGTACGGCCCACAGGTCAAACGTGGCCTGTCACTTACTTTCTGTGGCCTTCGAGCTAAGGGTGGTTCTGACATTTTTAAATGGTTAAAAAATATCAACAAACAATATGTTGGCGCAACTTCTTCATATTTTAACAATCAAATTCTTGGCCACTATCACAGATTTTGCTGTGAGAATAGTCATTCGTCTCAGAGAATCAAAAACATTTTTATCAATGCTTGACTAGTTCTTTATTTCTCCTATTGATTGTTTGGAAATACTAACCCGGAATACTCGAGAGCACCGTATTTTCAGTAGAAGTTCAGACGCTACACAGGGTGCCTTAGGCTACTGGTGCTAGCGCAGGTTTACGTTCGTTGCTGGGTTTTAAACTTGGGCACCTGCGCGAAACGTGGAACGTCCTTCATCCCAACGCTTTTTGCCTGTGTGTCGGCTGTACCTTGTTAGTTTCAGAGATACATTATCCACGTCTCCATGAAGCGGGGGGCACCTTGCAAGGAAAAGCTAATTTCGTCTCCCCTCCCTGTGGCCTTCCAGAACCTTCCAGGCTCGGACAAGTGCCTGGAACAGCAACCTTGTTGGGAGCTGTCAAACCTGGAGGCAAGGGTGGTGGAGGAGCCACTTCTATTCCCAGCAGCTACCGATCGCCTGCGCTCTGTTTGCAGTTCACATGGATTTCACTGGTTTTCCGGGCTACCTCTGCGTTTCCTTTTCACTCACGGCAAACGCAAGCGGCGGATTCTCGTCCACGCCTCTTAGGATAAACATCAAGATGGGATCAGACTTTAATCATGAAAGAACACACACCTTTCCTGTTCCGCCGAAGTTTTTCTTTTAAAACATCATTTTTTACGAAACCTGGCAAACAGCGCCTCAGCCGGGTGACCACGGTTAACAGGAGAGGTGATGACTCGTGTTGACGGCAGGTGCGCGGCCTCCACGCCGTGCAATGGAAACGGCACTTTGCTCCGTGGTCATCCCCAAGAGCCCCAGTCTAATCATGAGAAAAGTACCAGACAGACTCCAACTGAGGGACATTCTACAAAATTCCTGGCCAGTCCTCAAAACTGCCCAGGTCATCGACCACTAGGAAAGTCTGAGAACCTGTCACAGCCAAGAGGAGCCCTAGGAGACGTGACGGCCAAATGTCACGTGGGATCCTGGCACAGACATGGGCATTAGGTAAAAACTGAAGAAACCAAATAAAATAGTATCAGTGAATAATAGTGTGTTAATACTGGCTCGCCAATTCTAAGGCATGTGCCACACTCACACGGACGTTCATAATGAGAGACGCCATGTGGGGAGGCGGGAACTCTGCACTCTTTTCACAAATTTTCTGTAAATCTGAAACTATAAAATAAAAACCTTATTTAAAAACATTATTGCTTTTTCAAAAGCTGGTTGTATTTTTTCCACCTTTATTGCAAAATAAAGATGTTCAGAGTTGTCAAGGCTCGTGGGCAGGTCCGCGGGGTCTGTGGTGGGCAAGCGGCGTTGCCCCTGTGGAAGCTTTTCAGATCAGTGGTCCATTTTTAGACTCTTTGGATCAATGGTGCCTAATTCTCCTTGAAATTTATTTCAGGTGTTTAAGTAACCCTTTTGCCTGTTCTGGCTTAGTCCAGAGGATAGAGGCAACGTACGCTCACAAAGGGGATGTTGAGGGGGCCTGTAAGAGCTGCCACTTGCAAGCTCAGACCTCAAATGCTCTTGGTGCAGCCCCTGAAGCGCCCGCACGTTGCCCCAGCACCTAGGATGGCAGGGGCCACCCGAGCCTCCCGACGCCTCCCATGTCTGTGCTCCTGGTTCCGCTACTTCGTGTCTGCTGTGGAGTCCTTGACAATCACCTATTTTGATTTTTTTGTTCCTTACTCAAGCCCAGAAATGGTGGGACTTATTTCCTCTGACAAGGGAATGACATGCAGACGGATACGCCTCTCCCCCGCCAGCATCAGTCAGGGTTCTCTGAACAGAACCGCAGGTGCTGGGGCGGGAAGGGGCAGGCCCCGCGGCAGCCGTCACTGCGGGTCACTCGGGTCACTGCATCATGGCAGGAAAGGGCCTCTGGGCGAGGAATGAGCAGACAGCAGGTGCTGAGGGGCCTTTGGGGCTAAGCAGGAGGCCAAGCTTTACTCTGCCATTGCGCAAGAGCCGCTGGCACAGCGCCCTGCACCCGGCCCAACATCTGGCACCTCTGTGTGCCGGAAGAATGAATACACGAACAAAGGAAGTGAGAATCTGGCTCTGACTCCTAAGCACATGCTGTTCCCACCCCAAGTCACAGTTTCCTGTTCCCCACCCCCGGAAGAGCAGGGAGGGTTCTCTTTTCAGACAGAGAGGAAGGCTGGGGCCTGCCTGGCCTGGGGTGGGGACAGGAAAGGAAGGACCAGATTCCAGGTGGTTCAGTCCTGGGGTGGCAGCTGCGACGGGTTCGTATCTGTGCTTCATTTCTCTGAATTAAAGCTCAGTGATGAATCATATTTGCTAACCTTTACTAGACACAGTAACATCTCAGGAAATTCCATCCCATCGAATTTCAACACTTCCTCCCCATACGGGCAGCATGTTCCATTTTCATCCCCAAGTTCGGTGTCAAGGCCTTGCCGCAGTCTCTCTGTTAGGCTCTGATGTTTCCAGCAGTAGCTCTGCCGACTTAGTATTTCAGGGAAATTACGTTAGATGGGCGGTAATTTCTGGGTATAATAAGATGGAAGCAATTGTATTTGGGGCTCTGACTCAGTATTGGAAGGTCACCTTCTATCTCACAGTGATGGATGGATCCAGACTTGCTATTATCTCAGCCACACGATGTCAGAATATTCTAATTGACCAGCGCATCTGTCAGTGACAAACGTAGGAAATGCTTCCTCCATTAGAAACTGACTGATGGAAGCGGGGAGGAGAACGGGGAAGAGAGGCTGTAATTTTCACAGTTGGTCAAACTTCATAGAATGTACTTTCTTTTCAAAAATGATTACTATTTATTTTCCTAACAAGATAATGCTGAATCTCCTTTTGCATGAACATTCTTTGTTCTTAAAAGTTATCTAATGATTTGGCAAAGAATCCGGTAATTTACTTGTCAGGAAAATGCCAAGTCTACAGCCACCGCTCTGGCACAGAGATGAGTGTCCGCGATCACTGTTAGCCCCCGTCTCGGGCAGAGCGTTGTTCGTTCCTAAAAACTAGATGGCTGGTTAGACCCTGGCGGGGCAGTGTTGAGACAGCCTCCCGCAGTTCACTTCTGCAACTGAAATCTGTCCGTGTAAACATAGAAACAAGTCTTACTTAAATTTAAAATTTAATACCAGCCTTTTCTTTTTACAGCCTTCTCAGGTATGTAACAATGCGGGAAGGACTTGCCGTCTCTCCCTCCTACAGAAATTGTCATTTGGATTGTCTGCTGTGATTCCAGGCAGATTCCTGCCCACACCACCAAGCACACAGACCGTACACTGGCCCTTCCCCTCCTCCAATAACCACTGCCCCTCCAGCCCAAGCTGCTGTGTGCCAGGCGCTTTGCAAACATTTCCTGCTAGATAGGTTTGACTATCTCTATTTCACAGAACAGGGACCTGAGGGCGGGAGGTGAACACAATTTACATCAGATAATAAAAGGAGGGTGTTGACTTCCTAATTTAGCCTCAGCAAAGAGGAAGTCCCTCCTTATTCACATCCATAGAAAGCCTCTCCTGTTGTGGGCACTCTTGCAATGACTATCACAAATGACAGAACACTATCTGGAGAGGGACCCAAGCCTGAGATAATTTGCTTTGGATACTGATAGATCATTGATTCTCAAAGTGTGGTTACGGCCCACTAGGGGTCCTAAGACTCTTTCAGGAGGTCCATGAGGTCAAGACTATTTTTTAAATTTTTTAAAAAAATTTTTAAGTTTTATTTTTTTCAGAGACGGGATCTTGCTATGTTGCCCAGGCTGGTCTCAAATTCCTGGCCTCAAAGGATCCTCCGGCCTCCCAGAGTGTTGGGATTACAGGCATGAACCATTGTGCCCAGCAAGACTATGTTTATAATAATTCACTGGGTTGACATTTGTGCTCATGATGCGAAAGCAGCAATAGGTAAAAAGTGCTGGCACTACTGTCGTCGTACTCTTCACCGGCACACACGAGGAGTGAAACAAAAATGCCAATTGCACTTAAGAATGAAGCAGTAAAGGGCAGGCGCGGTGGCTCACGCCTGTAATCCCAGCACTCTGGGAGGCCGAGGCGGGAGAATCACTTGAGCTCAGGAGTTTGAGACCAGCCTGAGCAAGAATGAGACCCTGTCTCTACTAAAAATAGAAAAAATTAGTCAGGCGTGGTGGCGTGCACCTGTAGTCCCAACTACTAGGAGGATCCCTTGAGCCCAGGAGTTTGAGGTTGCAATGAGCTAGGCTGACGCCACGGCACTCCAGCCTGGGCAACAGAGACCCTGTCGCGAGAGGCAAAAAAGAAAAAAAAGAATAAAGCAGTAAAAATGTTCGATGTCATTAAATCTCGGCCCTTTTAACATTCTATGCTCAAACGTTTAAAGCAGAGAGCAGAGAGCACTTCTGCTGCATACGGGGGCTCATTTTTCTCCAGGAAAGCCCTGTGCGGTCGGGTTCCAAGCTGAATAGCTACTCTTCTCATGGAACATCATTTTTGCCTGGAAGAGCAACAGACAAACTGTGGTTATTCAGACATGGGTATCTGGCAGACATTTCCTTGAAAATGGATGAAGAGAGCTTCAAGGAAAGCAACTGATAGTATTTGCTGCCAATGATAAAATGTGAGCTTTCAAGTGAAAATTGGAATTTTTGGAAACATGTACCCACCACGAGCTTGGCAGCTTCCCAATACAGACAGTCCCAGATTTATAACGGTTCAACTTAGAATTTCTCAACTTTGATGGTATAAAACAGTCGCAATTTCAACGTAATGTACAGTATTCAATAAACTGCATAGCATATTCAACACTTTATTATAAAATAAGCCTTGCGTTAGATGATTTTGCCCAACTATAGGCTGATGTAGTGTTCTGAGCAGGTTTAAGGTACGCTAGGCTAAGATACGATGTGCAGCAGGTTAGGGGTATTAAATGTATTTTGACTTACACTATTTTCCACTTACCGTGGGCTTATCAGGACGTAAGGGAGCATCTGTATTTAAGTATTTTCCTGATGCAATCGGCATTGATATTAATGAATGTGATCTTTTTATTTTGCATTATCATGACATGTGCTGGCAGTTGGAAGATCTGCATAACTCGGGGATTCCAAAATGACCGCTGCATGATGCTACAAAATCATGCCTGGCAAAGACCCAAGCGCAGGGCCTGGCAGGGCAGAGGCTCTTAATGCAACCGAGTGTGAAACAGTCACAGACGGGCTTTCAGATTCCACACTGCAACCAACCTTTGAAATGCCGTCACTTGTTGAGTTTTGGTGCAGTATCAAAGTATCTTCCTCACAGTTATCTGAAAAGGCTATTAAATATCCTGTCCTCTTTTTCAAACACGCGTCTGTGCGAGGGCAGGTCTTCACACGCTTCACCGAACACCTCCGACTGCAGCAAACCGAACGCAGAGGCGGATGTGAGAATCCGTCTGGTTTTGAAGACAGATATTAACTTCTCGCTAGATTTTTTATTTGGGAAATACATTTTTCATACAATGTTATTGATGTTAGCATGTAATTAGTTCATTATTTTTAAATGAATTAATATTTCAAAAATTTGTTTCCATTTCCGACGTGGTAAGTATGAACACCAGCCCACGTGAACAAAAGCCCTTTTGGGGTCCTCGATAATTTTGATAGTGCCAAGGGGTCATGAGACCAGTAAGTTTGAGAACTGCTACTACACATACTCATCTGATGAAATCAGTAAAAAAAAAAAAAATGCAAAGAAATGTATATGTAGTTAATTATTCCTGGGGTTCAAACATTGGATGCTGACAAGCTTTAAAGGCTGCCCAGGACGTGGCGAGGTTGTGGAGGTCGCCAACTATCTTCCTACCTGTGAACGGCACCGACGGCGGGGAGAGCGTCACCGCCAGATTCAGAACATGCCGCGTCTCAAACCACTCAGACAGCAGGGACGCCCCCGCGCTCAACCACTGCTGGATGACTCTAAGCAAGAGCGGTTCTAATGACGACAAAAACACTGAAGATGCAAATGAATAGTGAGAATGCCACAAAAGTGGCAAAAACCAATCTTTCCAGAAGGACTTCATTTTATACATCTGGTTTTAAATAGGTTAAGCCTAACAAGCCAGTCAACGCCAGTCTACTCCAGCTACATCCCTAAAAGTTACACACTCAGGTTGGCCTCTCTCCCCATTTCTCCCCACTGGGACAGCCAGGAATTGTGCTTTGGATTCACGCGGCCTGACGTTTGAACCCAGAAGGGAGCTTGCTCAAGGTCACACAAGTTAGTGACAGAGCTGGGTTCTCATCTGGCCTGAATCACAAACAAGGACCTGCTGTTTGACTCCTTGTATATGACGTCCCGAAACAGCGAAACGATCTGTGGTGTTGGAAGTCGGCTAGCATTTGCTGTGGGGGCAGAACGCCCCAGAAAGCCCAGGGCCGGCGTCCCCTGGGACTGTGGAATCTCTTGCCGAATACACCGAAGTCTTCTCCTGTGACAGAAGGAAAACCTGAGGCCAGAGGAAAGAAGTGGCTGGACTTGGCAACGGCCCAGGCAGGGCAAGGGCGGGGTCCCTGACCTGGGGGGCTCACTGCTTGCCCGTGACAGTCGTCCCCTCGAGACGTCCCTCCTCCCCAAGCACGTTCGATGCCTCTGCTCCTGATGTGTCCAAGCCGGGGACAACGGATGCAGCGGAGAACTAGGCCGAGAGGCCGTGAGCACCTGGGACCGCTGCGGGGACACCCACCCCCAGCTCCAGCCCACTGCCGCCGGCAGGGACGCAGACCGTTTGGTTGTCAGATCCCATTTTTTAAGAGAAGCAAGAAATTAGGATTTTTGAGTACAGTCTCCTGATTTTAAACAATGTTCATTTGATTTAAAACACAGTTCCCCAGGTTTTGCTCTCTGGACTGAGCCATCCTCTGTGGTCTCCTCTGTGGTGAGGTTCAACACAGTAACTGCCACAAGAGTTGTATCTGACTCACTCCAGCTCTGACCTGGGGCCGCGTGAAGCATATATAAAACCTTCCTTGTCGATGTTCTTATTGTTATAATTAATACTGACAATTTAATTCTAAAAACATGCATTAAATGGATAGAAGTCAGTAAATTTTGTTTTTCTATTTATGTCTCCCTTTAAATTACACTTGCAGTTTTTACTCTATTTTCATAATAAAACACTGTGGCCCCCAGGAAAAGTTTCTGATTTTTCGTGTGGCGGTCAATGTGTTAAACATGTGATGCGTTTCAGCACCCCTAACTGTCCGAAAGGTAAGTTTATCTGGTCTTTAAAAAAAGAAGGAATTCAGAAACTAAAGAGCGTTCTCAGGCCAAGGAGCTGTGGGGTATGAGAGGACATCAAAGGGAAGGGCCTTTGCTGGAGTCACCCTAAGGGCAAAACGTGGCCTGACGGCACATCTCTATCAGCTGCTTGTCCGGAGTCCCAGCCACTACAGCACTTGGCAGAACAGTTTGCTCCCTGGCTGGGTCATAGACTTGCAGATGGCACACGTGTGCCCTACGGTGCTGTTTGGCACGCGTGCCACTAATGGACCTGTTTGGAAGAGGTGCAGTGTGTGTACAGAAAGCACCACGAATTCACCTGAAGGAGGAGCGACCCGCCACGGCAGGCTGTTCTTCGGGAAGCGTCTGAAGACCAGGCTCGCTGATCAGTCTGCCTGTTAGGAATGGAAGGTGCCTGGCCCAGCAGGCTCCCGGCAAGGAGGTGGCACCTTCTCCATCAGAACGAGCACACTGGCTGCACAGCACATCCGTCGCAGAATAGAGCAAAAGGCTAATTAAGCAAATGTCAAACCTGTTCCAGCCCAGAACATCAGGTATTTAGAGAAGAAATGGAATAACATTAAGATGCGAAGAATCACCGCGCCAAGACGATGCTTCATGGAGGATTTGTTATGCTTTTCATCTTTCTTTTCTGTCTGAGCTCTCAAAAATAGCAGCTATGAAAACTTCCTTCCCACAATGAGCTTGCCTTATTTCTGGGCTTTCATGGAAAGCACTTTGTCAAGTGCTTCTGGTTTTATCTAATCTGCCCACTTAGTACCACCTGAGAATGAACAGAATTCCCATTTGTACCCAACGCCTCCACTGTTTTCATTCCCCTTGCAAGGCACAGCCTGTGGAGTCCACCTGTGAATGAAACACGTCGCATCCGCACTAGAGACGGCTGGACCTGGTGTGCTTTAATTAAGGAGCTGGCTCCGGCAAGCCAGGTAACTCGCACTTGCTGGACTGAACATGCACCTTTCCAAAAATGACTTCTTTGGGCTCCCTACTGATGTAGCAGGTGAATTCTTAAAGGTCATGGTGTCTGAGTTTCATTATTCAGATTGCACTGTTCTAAATTTATAGTCTGAACGTGACAATGTAACATGGGTTTATTTTGCCAAAGGCATAAATATGAAAATGTAAATAATAAAGAATTTAGGGAAAAAAGTATATTTTCCCATGTCCCCAACCATTAAAAGGAAGGCAAAATTGTGTTTCTTCTTACACATGCTCTGCAAAATCCCGTAGCTCATGCAGGCAATGAGGATGGGACCGTCCTCAGGGGGCCTGAGAGCTTGGATGTGGGTGCCTGGACTCAAATCCCGAGGTCACTTGGCAAAGACGGGAACAACAGGCTACAGGGAGGCCTGAGAGTGATGGGGAACCCGATGGTAAAGCGTCCCCGCCGCGGCCTCCGGGGCGTCACGGCACCACATCCCAGTGCCGGAACTTGTGATCATGTTGCATGACATGACAAGGGGAATGAAGGTCGCAGATAGAATCACGGCTGTCAATCAGCTGACCCTAAAATAAGATTATCCTGGATTACCTGGGTGGGCCCAATGTCATCACAAGGGTCCTAAAGAGACAGCAGAGAGAGGCAGAGGCAGAGAGACGGAGGATGCTGGCTTTGAGGATGGGGAGGGGCCCATTAGCCAAGGAACGTGGGCGGCCTCTAGAAACTGACAAAGACAAAGAAAGCTTCCTCCCTCCAAGTTCTCAAAAGGAACACCACCCTGCCGATGACACCTCGATTTTACCCTGGTGGGAACCATTTTGGACTCCTGATCACCAGACTCCAAGACAACGTGTGTTGTTTTAAGCTACTAGGGTTGTGGTGATTTGTTAGAGCAGGAAACCAACACAGTAGTCTTATTAACACTGCTGTAAGTCTACAGATACCAGTTTCCCTCTGCCTCAGTGTCCCTAATACGGCTGTTTCTCCCATGCCACTCACACTCACTTAAATGACTCCAGTCCCCGGCACTGTGACTCCTGCCGGCTGCCGTGGGCCTCCCCTGGCATCGCCCAGCACCGCAGGCTGAGCGACCCTCCCTGCTCCCCGGCTCTGCTGAATACTTGACACCTGGTACTTGGGAACCAAACACTGAGACTTGAAGGGTCTGGGAGGTGCGTGTGAAAGGACCAGGCCGTCCTCAGGAAAGGCCAGCGTGGGACACGGTGGTCAGTAAAGCAAATGATATCCACGACGCCCCTGAGTGTGCGTCTTTACACTTTATTGACGTGGTTTGCCACCAGGACCGCAGTCGAAGAATCTCTCAGCTGTGGCAGGGGCAACACACTGCTGCCCGGGTCCCAGAGCTTCTCCTGGAGGGCGTCAGCTACAGGAACCTTATCCCAGCTCCAAACTGGACGCCATCACATATCCTTAAAGTAAAGAAGGGAGAAATCAGATACCGTGGCCCACTCGGCTCGCCCTGCCATTTTCCTCGGCAGCACCCCGCCCGCCGCCCGCCTTCCTGCCTGCCTGGCCCTGGCGGCCCGGCCACCTCCTCCCGTGTGGTGCGGAACCAGCCCACGGAGACTGGCAAAGGGAAGAAATGGAGCCACAAACACTTAGTGCGCCCTCCTCACCTCCTGTATGTCCCCCAATCCCAACAGGGAGGACAGAGAGGCAGGGGAGTGGGAAGGACAGGAGGACAGAGGAGGGGAGGGGAGGGGAGGGGCTGGGGGCAGGCAGGTGGGCAGAACTCAAGATCTGCCCAACCCCAGAAGGTCCAGGGGCTTAGGAAGAGATGGCAACATCGTAGCCCCACAGAGATTTGACCTGGCCATCTCTGAGACCTGCTCCTGACCCAGGAAGGCTGCAAAGAGGTCATGTCGGTTGCAACACCTGTCATGAGCTGACACTATGCAGGTGGGATTCCATGCGCTGGTGATAACCCGCTGACAGAACACTTTCGGATAAGCAAACAGGCTCCGGTCACACAGCTGAGAAGCGACAGGGCAGGACTCTGGACCAGACTCAGGAGCACCCACAGGCCTTGCTCTTTCCGACACGTCACTGCCTCAGCCCTGCTGAGGACGCACAGCTGTGGGGCAGCCTGTCTTCAGGACGGCGCGCATGCACCGTGGCCCTCGGGGTCACTGCCCACCTAGAGCCTGTGCTTAGGGACAAGACCAATGCTGCATATTTGGGACAAAGTGTGTCTAACACCGGGACCTAAACTTCCCAGGGAAATGACTTCAGAATCCCAAACAATTGCCAGTTAGTGCATTGCGGAATGCACCATTTTTGCAAGCAGCGGGTAATTTCTAGAAGAGACTAGCCAATAAAAATAGCTCCTCATTCAGAAGAGAATGGACCTTTCTACCATCATTACACCCATGTCCTTACCTAACCTCAGGATTCGTAACGTATGAAAACTGGCAGGAAGCTTTTCTTTTTCAACCTGACTCTGAGCAAGAAAACAAAATATCTGATCCATGAAGAGATTCAAGACACATAATTATCAACGTTCCACTGACCTTACAGGGATCCTGGTGCCCATCGGGCAATGGCGGCAGCTCGCGTGACCTAACCAAAAGCAGTATCTGCACCCCTCTGTGATCTAGTGTTGGCATAAACCATCCCAACATCCTTAAAAGGCAAGAATCTAAACCAAAACCTGACTGCATTTGTAGTGCTTAGTTGTGTTCAAATTGAAACAGTTTGTTTTTACATTTTACATCATCAGCTCTGTAAAACCGATCTATGCCTACGTTCGCTACTTAGAAAAATGTCTGAAAATAAGCTATGAGCTAAAAAATAAGTTAAGCTGTTGGCTTATGAAATTCAGAAAACAAGCAGGCATTCCTATTCACTCTAGCTACAAACATTAAACAACTTCACAGTCACAGGTTTATGTTCAGAGACCATATAAACACATCACAGAAAAAAA
>RJWJ010036215.1:0-16203 GCA_004363605.1 Indri indri
TATATAGTGACCCCCTTTGTCTTTCATTACTTTTCTTGATTTAAAAACCAAGTGATCTGAGATCAAAACTGCCACCCCAGCCTTCTTTTGGCTTCCGTTTGCTTGAAATATTTATTTCCACCCCTTTACTTTGAGTCTCAGTGCATCCTTGCAGGTTAGATGCGTTTCCTGGAAACAACAGATGCTTGCCCATTTTTTTTTTTTTTATCCATTCGGCCAGTCTATGTCTCTTGAGAGGGGAGTTCAAACCATTCACATTTATTGAGAGAACCAATAAGTGGGGTGAATTACTCTTCATTCTGTTGGGTTGCATTTTGTTGCTTTGTTTTCTCTCTTGAGCCATTGTGGAATCTGGCCTTTGATCTTTAACTTTTGAGTGGTTTCACATTCGAGAATGTTTATTGTGCTGATCCTTGTGTAATTCTGTTTTGAGTACTTCTTGGAGAGCTGGTCTTGTCTTCGTGAATTCCTTCAGTCTCTGCTTATCTGAGAATGTCTTTATTTCTCCTTCATATATGAAACTTAGTTTAGCAGGGTACAAGATTCTAGGCTGGGCATTATTCTGTTTCAGAAGAGTGAGAATGGGGCCCCAGTCTCTGCTTGCTTGTAGGGTTTCAGTTGAGAAATCTGGAGTTAATCTGATGGGCTTTCCTTTGTATGTTACTTGTTTCTTTCGCCTTAAAACTTGTAGAAGGGCCTCTTTAGTGGCTATTTTGGTCACTCCGATGACTGCATGATGTGGTGTCTTCCTATATGCATTGAATCTCTGTGGAATCCATTGAGTTTCTAGTACCTGCATATCTAGATTTTTAGCAAGGCCTGGGAAATTCTCTATTAATTCTTCAAATAGCTTATCCAGCTCTTGAGTGTTTTCTTCTTCACCTTCTGGAACCCCTATCACCCTCAGGTTTGGTTTCTTTACATAATCCCACATTTCTTATAGACTTACTTCTTTTCTCTTAATTTTCTGCTCGATCTCTGTGACTGACTTGTTTAATTGGAAGGAGTTGTCTTCAATCTCTGAGATTCTTTCTTCTGTTTGAACTACCCTGTTCTTGTGCCTTTCCACAGTGTTTTGTAATTCCCTGAATAAGCCCTTCATTTCCAGAAGATCGGTTTGATTTTTCTTTAATATTTCAGTTTCTTTAGTGAATTTTTCTTCCAAGTGCTGGATTTTTTTTTTTTTTTTTGGTTTCTTTATGTTGGTTATCCATTTTTTCTTGCATATCATTCAGTTTTCTTACAATCCATGTTTGAAATTCTTCTTCTGTCATTTTAGTGTTCTGAGTTTGGTTGATGTCCATTGCTGGGGAGCTGTTGTTCCTCTATGGGGGTGTGCTTTCCGTTTGACTCTTCATACTTCCAGAGTTCTTTCGCTGGTTCCTTCCCATCTCAGTCAGTTCTTCCTTCTTGCCTTTATATTTTCATTTGGATAATGACACGCCCTGTTTAGTCTGTGAGCCAGTAGGTGGTGTTCGTTGGTGGGATTCGACCGCACCCTTTATGATGAATCAGTAGATGCAGTAAAAGCGTGTGCAGGATGATTTCCCTGTCAGTAGGTGGCACTTGCGGGGAAGGGTGTGCTGTTTTTGGGGTCCTGTAGCTAGCTCTTGTTCCTCTGAAGAGGCCCTCTTGTGCCTCGGGTGATTGGTGGGGCCCTGGGACTTCCAGGTGTGTCCTTGTTCTCCACCTCATTGGGGGCAGGACCGGGAGTGAGTCTGGTGGGGCTCGGTTGGGTAAGCCTGCCCTCAGGCTCCATGACTGCTGTTAGCAAGGGTCAAATGCCTGTTCTTTGTTTCTGTGCAAGGGTGCCAAGAGCGGCTGAAATGGCTTGGCTTAGCTGAAAGTCCGGTCTTGGGGGGTGGGTCTGTCTGAGACCCCACACTCTGGAACAGGTCTCACTCCCCTCTCTCCGTGGCCTCTCCCAGGCCTCTGACAGCAAACGGGACCTCAGGCCGATGGATCTTCCCTGGCTGTGACGTGGGGCGGGAAGTTCCCTACCCAGTATCATAGCCTGAGCTAGGTGCACAGCCCTCTTTTGGGAGGAGGGCTGCCGCTCAGGCATGCTGATCTGCCCCTGAAGGCACACACTCCTCAGTAGGCTCTTTCACAGATCTCTAATCCGTGCCCCAGGGCAGTGCGATCGTGACCTGGTGTATGGGGTCTGGTCTGCAGGCCTGTCCCCTGGGCCCTGGATATCAATCCCTGACGCTGCCAGGGGGAGGGGTGCTGGTCTTGAATCACCTACAGGGTGCCCAAGCTGGATTGATTCCAGTGCACCTTGGGATTTGCCTCGCTCTCCTGGAGTTGCCAGGCAAGCAGCACCTGGGAGGGCTGGCACGTAGGGAGCTGGCAGTCTGAGTACCCCTCAGTCTCTGTACAGCCTCTCAAGGAAAGGTCCAGTTCCTTGGAGATGCCTCCGTGTGATGGCTAAATTGTCTCTCTGGGCACCCACGGGTAGGGAGGGGGTAGGAGAGAATGGAGTAATTTGACGGCTGCCGATAGGCTTGGGTCTGTGCGTGGGGAAGTGCCCCGAGGGGGCTGGGAACCCATGGCCATGTCAGCAAGAGGCCACTGCTAACTGGCGGCAGCTGTCTCTGGGCTGGTGTCAGTGGGTCTCTCCAACCACTCAGAAGCCCACCAATAGTCTGAGATGCAAGGGAGGGGAAAGTTAACCACTCCACCTACCCTTGTCACTGGTCTCCAAGCCTCTCGGGACCCTTCTCCTTCCAGTTCTACTCCACAACATCTTCGTGTGGAGTCTCCTGTAGTTTCTGGCACCCTTCCTTCCGCCCCTCGATCTATGTTTCTCTGCTAGTTTATTTTTTTCTCTTTCTTCTAAAATTTGTCTTTTTTGCAGAGACACTCTGACTGGCTGGTTTTCTCGTCCGCCATCCTGTAATTGTCTGAATCAGTTATTTTTAAATGCTTCCCAGATAATTCTAATATGTACTAAAAGTTGAGAACTATTGTGATCAAGTATAAACTTTCCGAAGTGTCTATAAATCAGCCAAGAAAAATGCATGAATCAATGTTATACAATTTTATCTTAATTTAATTTGGCTTAATTTATCTTAATTATGACATGCTCTCTTTAGAAGGACTCATCAGGGCTGTGGGTAAATGGCTAGAAATCCCTTGGAAGAGGAACTGTTCTTAAGGCCAGAAGCCAAAGAATGCTTACACCCACTGGAGTTCTTCACAGTGAAGACCAGTTTCTCCAGTGGAGGGCCTTATGCAGAGATGGTCAGGAAGCAGATTGGCCAAGGAATCTAATCTGTTTCTTGGCTCCTGTGAGCCAGCGGCCCCCAATCTTTTTGGCACCAGGGACCGGTTTCATGGGAGACAATTTTTCCAGGGGACTGGGGCCAGGGGTGGAGGATGGAAGGTGTAGCTCATGTTCAGGCAGTGATACAAGCAATGGGGGGTGGCTGTAAATACAGGTGAAGCTTCGCTGGCTCTCCACTGCTCGTCTCCTGCTGTGTTGCCCTGTTCCTACCAAACCACTGACCAGTGGTCCGCTGCCCAGGGTTTGGGGACCGCAACTGTGAGGGACATAATCAGTAAATTAATTATGACAAGAAATTATTATAGGAATTTCTGGTCTTAAATTTTATCTCTATAATTTAAGGGCTGTTGGTTTTCATGAAGTGAAACCATGAAATTAATATCATTAAGCAATCATCACATTTTTTTTCCTTTTCTGGGTTCTCTTCAAACATAACACTGAGTTCTTAATATGAGAACTGCTACACATTACATCTTAATTTGCCTTTACTTTATTCTTGAAAGCATAGGGTATGGTTTACTGAGGAATAAGAGTCAAGACAATTAAAATTTGTCTTCAGATCTCCCAGATATGCTTTCTGTGCATCTTTCCATCTTGGCTACATCTCAGTCCCCCAGGTTTTCAGCCATCAATATAGATATTTTTATTAATCTATGCATACGCATTTCCAGTAGGAAAATAACTTATCAGTTTGCATATTCCTCAAGGATAGAACTACTAATGTAGTTTTTGACAAATGATTCTTGATTATGCATGTTTTATATGCAACACTTTATATCCTAAGGTTTTGATTTGCAAGGATGAAGTGAGGAAGGAGAGAAGCCTAAGGTGTCGTGATCGTTTTGGTTACCATTGGAACTGAAATCACTGAACGTTTCTGGCAAACATTCTGATGTGTTACCACACTGTAATTGTGAGTCCGTGATAGACTGCCAGTCAGTGTCTAAAGTTTGCTCAGGTCTGGATGCAATCTGCCCAAGATGTGGCATTTGATAACACTGACTGGGTCTAATTAAATTCTCCACACAAAAAAATCACAGGGAAATCACTGTCAAAACCCAGAGATCACTTTGTCACTCTTTTCTTTGATAACTTTATGACATTAATAAAGAGCATTTCCCCAAAACAATTTGCAAGATAGAATAGAGCCAAAAAAGTTTCCGCCTGAATCGTGATAACATGTGGTTTTTTCATCTTCCTCTTTTATTCCCAAAATGTTATCTTTAAATGACCAGTTGTCATTGTGGAGGATACAGTCTCACTTTTGGAGAAACATGTCACCCACTCAATAATTTCCATTCTAGCTCTATTTATTTCTCCAAGTTCTGGTCTTAAATTGAAATGCTAACTGAACATTGCAGTCAAAATCCTTAATGATAATTTCTATTTCAAATTTATACCTAATAATTGCACAAAAAGGATCATTCATTGCATTGACATGCAACTCTCCTTGGACACAAATGGAGAAGCAATTTTACATCAGCAAAATATGATAAGTAAAATGAATAAATAAATAGATGGTAGGTAATTTAAATTTAACCAACTCAGAATAATGGGGCTTGGTTTTTTGTTTTGTTTTGTTTTGTTGTTAAATAACAAGGTAAAAAATATTTATCTAACTTGCAAATTGGCCATTGACCAGGGCAATGAATTGGCTCTGGCTCCTGCAGAAATGCTGTTTTGACTTTGATGACCATGGGCAAAACTGTAGTTACTCCCTAGCAAGCCCCATTAAAATCAATGTTGTGTAGAATTAAATGTGGCACAAAAACATGTGTCATTGCTTCAGGGCCAGCCTTCTATTAAAATTAGTGAGTGTTATGTGAGTCTCATGTGGAATTGTCTGAGGAATACTTTAGAACTCTAGTTTTAAAGAAAGTTGTTGACTTGTTTCTTACTACATATATGGTCTTTTCTTCAGTTTTTCTTTTTTTGTCATTTTCTTTTCAGTTTTATGCTTAGAAATTATCCATAGCTCTAAAGGCACTGGGGAGTAATCTGAACAAAGTAAGGCATTTATGGTGAACTTTTAAAAGATTAGGGGAAATACAAGCATTTAGATATTGCTCATATGTAAATAGAAAATATTTCCCTTTCTGAGACATATTGTTAAATCCCATTACCAAAACCATGAATACAATAATTTTTTTATAGTCTCATATTATAAAATTATAACCAAATATTGAATCCAAATATTTTTGGCTATAACACTAATTTTCAATAAAATAACTTGGCTAATCTTTAGAAATTACATATAAAGGTATTTGATCTAGGATATTGTATCAGATAAAGACCTGACAAGAAAGAAATGAAATGATAAAACAGGATAATTTAGGTTATTTTAATAACACTATTATTTACAAAGTAAGGGTAAGGTTTAGGGACCACTACAAAGGATAGTACTGTCAATACCTGAGGCTAGTGTTAGCAGGACAGTTTCCATCCTTTAATCCAGGACTATAACCCAGAGATGGCAGGTTAAGCCATGGTTACCAAAAACTGGTCTTAGAGAAAACTATAAAGAGAAGGCCACTCGATAGAAGCTGTGGCCTACACATTGACCTATATATTAATGAAAGCCATGTAATTAATCATGGTGCATTCTACATGACTTTTTGATTTGGAGAAATTCACTATAAGGCAGAGAGTTAGAAATTATTTGGGGGCAAATGGCTCAAAAATCAGAATTTACCTTCAGGGAAAATAAGTCAGAGAAAATTGTTCAAAATGCATGCTTTGTTAGATTTAGAAAATATTAATACTGAATATTACATCTTCGTTAGCACCAAGTTGGTGTGTTTACCTAATCTTATTTAATCTTTTCTTTCTTTTTTTTTTTTTTTTTGTTTGAAACAGAGTCTCACTCTGTTGCCTGGGCTACAGTGCCCTGGCATCACCCTAGCTGACAGCAACCTCAAACTCCCAGGCTCAAACAATACTCCTGCGTTAGCCTCCTAAGTAGCTAGGGTTACAGGCACATACCACCATGCTTGGCTATGTTTACCTAATCCTATTTTTTTCATCTAAATTTATGAGTGTGATAATAGAGGAGAGATAAAAGAAAAATAGCTTATTCTAGACAAAACCTCAACATTAATATTACATATTTTTCATTAAAAGTTATGAAAAAATCAGGAAAATAAAGGAGAGACAAGGCATATTATTGTTAGTTACTAAACTAATGCTATGGTTTTTTACATTTGGAGTATACTGAGTAGTACTTCTTTTGGGAGATTTGGCAAGAATATGTATAAGAAACATCATTTAACCACTCCTAAAATTGGTAGAAATATTATACATATGCATATAAAAATTTATATACATAATTTACATATAATTATATAGAATGTATAGTAATGTACATAAATTTTATATAATCATATATAGAGATATATTAGGTTTTTCTTTTTATGTGTGTGTGTGTGTTTAAGGAGAAGCAAGGCGTGGTGTAATGTGAAGAAAATGTAAAGAAATACACACAATATTGGTATATAAATATATCCAACTAGAATGTGAGCTCATGTTATAATCATAATCTTTGAATTGCAGAAAAGGTACATGATTTCCTCAAGGATACAAAATTACCACCATAGTTGAGCACTTACCTGTCTTTTTTGATGTTGTGGGGTTTAATCCCACATACAGGAAACAGGAATTACAATAGAGAAGAGAATAATTCTTTTTTCTCTTTAGTTCTCTGGTTATCTGCTTGAACTTATCTTTTCTTCATTGTGAGTTCTCAAAATATTTTCCCCAACCAAGGGAATAAAACTTATTAATTTATTAAATAGCAAAATAATTACAACTCATTATAATAACACTTGAATCAGCAGCATAATGGATTCCATTTGGAAGTGTCTAGTATGATCATTGAAATTATCATCAAAACATATTTAATACATTTTCCTAGGCAGAGTGCTTGATGTCCAGGAGTTTGCCTTCACTCAAATTTAAAGAGAACTTGACAAGATTAAATATTTGCACAAGGAATGGCCACCCTTTAAAATTCCCTCTTTTTGCTTTCCTTTCAAATTATTTTGTTTGTAAAGTTCTTAAAGTAGCATATTAAATTATTTCATCTACTTTATAGAGATTAGGATTAATGCTGCTCTTCCATTTCTAGAGGTGAACTATGAGGTAGTGTCAGCTTTCTTTGATTTACCTAGTGTTTGACGTTGTTAATAGTATTACTAATTCCATTAACATCTGCTGGAATGTAAGAGCCAAGAAGAGCAGGAGTTTTCATCTGGTTTTTGAACTGCTTTATTCTATTTCATAGCAGGTACTCAATAAATAATTGCCAATAAATGTATTACAACTTCCTATGTGACAGACGTGGTATTTTGTCATTTAATTATCATAATAAACCTGAGTAGTAGTATTATGTTCAATTATTGATGAAAAAAGGCTTCGGGAATGGAAATTAATTTGTCCAAATCTCCAAATAATGTTTCAGAAACTGAGATCAGGTGTGTTTCATCCCAAAGCCTTTGTTTGTCCTTAACCACTATTCTTCAACTCGCATCATCCATTTTCCTTCCTACTGATCATTCTGGAAATTTTCAGAATTTTTGATCCTTAGAATTGGAACATGTCTCCAGATCCTATGAATTTCTACCTAAGCCAATACAATAGCTTCCGTTGAGGCTAGTAAAATAGCTGAAATGGGGAAAAGATACAGTATGTATTTAGTAAAACTGTACCTTCTCATTTGGCACCAACCTTACTGCTATCTCCACACACCTTGCTATTCATGAATCCTATTTTATTTTTCAACCTCTGAAGAGCTTATTTTTTAGAGCTCTTACTTCTTCCTATTCCAGCATTTTTTAAGCTCAGCGTAGCTTACTAAATTATAGTGATCAGTTAAGTGAGTCTTCATGGATTAGCATGTTGTCTTTCCAGGTGTTATAATTGTGCTTTAATGAGGTTATTGTGAAGGTAATATATTAATCCTCTGCATTGCTTCTAATGATTAGGTTTACCAGACACTGAAATATTTAACAGAAAACACTCACCTTGGATACCCACAATCCAAGGGCAAACCTAAGAACTTATCATCAGGGCTAGAATTAGAATAAAGCCAGTGAAGCACTTGCTTTGAATGAAAAATATAAGGAATACCAATAAAACTTAATAATCAGGGTAAATGGTATCCCAATGCAATATTTTAAAAAAAATTAAAAGTGATGCAAAAATTCCATAAGACATAGTTTATCAAAATCTTAAAGACAATATGTGCAAGTTGAAATTAAATTTAAAGTTATTTAAGATCTTGGTCAAGAGAAATTATCAAACATAGAAACGCTCTCAATTTAAAATGAGGTAAAGGAAAGAGTACATTTTGAAAATATTAATGAGATTTCTTTCTTGATATCCAGGAAAGTAAAATTATAATATATCTTGGCTTTGGTATAGGTGAAATATTTAAACTTAAAAATAATGTATGTTTAAATACCCATCTTTTCAAGTTTTTTTTTCCCCCAACTATTTTAATGTTCTGGAAAAAATTACTGTTAAAAAAAACACACACACATGAAAACATGCTTAGAACAGCATGCATTTTTCCTTTTGTCTCAGGCTCCAATAGGGTTCCACAGGGCACTACCAGTCACCACTTGTAATTGATCAATTCTATCTATTCCCACTTGTCACGTAATTACCCACTCCTGAGACAGTGAGATGCACACCTTAACACAAAAACACCCACACCTAGTTGAGCTGGCAGTCTATTGCTTATGAAAAATTAGCCTGACTGGGCCCTCATCTAGAAGTCTGGTTAATATCTCTGAACTCCAGGTCTTATCTAAAAATCCTGATTTGTTAGAATGCAACATAATCTCTGACTCCTGATGTATACTGATGTCACCAACTGCAAAAAAAATCTAATAGCAGTATATATGTTTTTTAATTTCAGAAAATTAAGGAGGGTACAAATGTTCTGGTTACATGAATTACTTTTGAACAGTTTGACTCAAAGTTATAAGTGTGTCCATCACCCAGATAGTGTGCATTGTAACTGTAGGGTGTGAATTTACCCATCCCATACTCCCCCCTCCCACCTGAGTGTTGATCATTTAGTTCCAACTTAATAGTGAGTACATGTGGTGTTTGTTTTTCCATTCTTACAAGACGTCACTTAGGATGATGGTCTCCAATTCCATCCAGGTTGTTACAAAAGGTATTAGTTGACCATTTTTTTTTTATGGTTGAGTGATATTTCATGGCATACATATACCACATTTTATTAATCCAGTCATGTATTGATGGGCACTTGGGTTGTTTCCACATCTTTGTGATACTGAATTTTGCTGCTATAAAAATTTGAGTGCAAGTGTCTTTTTGGTGAAATGTCTTTTTTTCCTTCAGATAAATACCCAGTAGTGGGATTACTGCATCAAATGGTAGCTCTATTTTTAGTTCTTTGAGGTATCTCCATACTACTTTCCATAGAAGTTGAACTGGTTTGAAGTCCCACCAACAGTATATAAGTGTTGCTTTATCTCTGCATCCATGCCAGCATCTGTTATTTGGGGACATTTTTTGAATATATATTTTTTCTTTCAGAATATTACAGGGGTAAAAATGTTTAGGTTACATATATTGCTTTTGCCCCACCCTATTCAGAGCTACAAGCATGTCCATCTTCCAGACCGTGTGTCCCACACCCATTAGGTGTGAATATACCCATCCCCTCCTCCCCCCTTTCACCTGCCCAACACCTGATGAATGTTACTACTATATGTGCACATAAGTGTTGAACAATTCATACCAATTTGATGATGAATACTTGTGGTGCTTGCTTTTCCATTTTTGTGATACTTCACTTAGTAGAATGGACTCCAGCTCCATCCAGGATACTACAAGAGGTGCTAGATCACCACCATTTTTTGTGGCTCAGTAGTACTCCATGGTATACATATACCACATTTTATTAATCCACTCATGTATTGATGAGCACTTGGGTTGTTTCCACATCATTGCAATTGGGAATTGTGCTGCTATAAACATTTGAGTGCAGATGTCTTTTTAATAGAATGTCATTTTTTCCCTTTGGGTAGATGCCCAGTAATGGGATTGCTGGATCAAATGGTAGTTCTACTTTTAGCTCTTGAAGGGAACTCCATATTACTTTCCATAGAGGTTGTACTAGTTTGCAGTCCCACCAGCAGTGTGTGAGTGTTCCTATCTCTCCACATCCGTACCAACATTTGTTGTTTTGGAGATTTTTTGATAAAAGCCACTCTCGCTGGAATTAGATTATATCTCAGTGTGGTTTTGATTTGCATCTCCCTGCTGATTAGAGATGTTGGACATTTTTTCATATGTTTATTGGCCATTAGACTATCTTCTTTTGAAAAACTTCCGTTCATGTTTTTGCCCACTTTTGATAGGGTCAGTTGATGATTTCTAGCCGATTTCCTTGAATTCTTTGTAGATTCCGATTATGAGCCCTTTCTCAGATTTATAGCATGTGAATATTTTCTCCCCTTCTGTAGATTGTCTATTTGCTCTATTGATTGTTTCCTTGGCTGTGCAGGAGCTTTTACATTTAATCAGGTCCCATTTATTTTTGTTGTTGCTGTGATTGCTTTTGGGGTCTTCTTCATGAATTTTTTTGCCTAGGCCAGTATCTATAAGAGTTTTTCCAACCTCTTCTTCTAGAGTTCTTACAGTTTCATACCTTAGGTTTAAGTCTGTTATCCATCCTGAGTTAATTTTTGTGAATGGTGAGAGGTGTGGATCCTATTTCAGTCTTCTACATGTGGCTATCCAATATTCCAAGCACTGTTTACTGAATAGGGATTCTTTTCTTCACTGTATGTTTTTGTCTGCTTTGTCAAAGATTAGATGGCAATATAAGGATGGCTTTATATCTGAGTTCTCTGTTCTGGTCCATTAGTCTAGGTCTCTGTTCTTGTGCCATACCATGATGTTTTGGTTACTATAGCCTTGTAATATAGTTTGAAGTGTGGTAAAGTGATGCCGCCTTATTTGTTCTTTTTGCTTAAGGTTGCTTTGGTTTTTCAGGGTGTTTTCTGGCTCCATGCAAAGCTTAGATTTATTTTTTCTAGATCTGCAAAAAATGGCATTGTTATGGGGGTTGCATCAAATGTGTAAATCACTTTGGGTAGTATAGATATTTTAAAAATCTTGATTCTGCTGATCCCTGAGCATATATTTTTCCATTTGTTTATTTGCTCTGTGATTATCATTTTTCTCTGATGATATGATCTTATATCTGGAAAACCCCAAAGATTTTGCTAAGAGACTCCTGGAATTGATAGATAAATTCAGCAAAGTCTCAGGTTACAAAATCAGTGTACACAAATCAGAAGCATTCCTGTATACCAAAAATAGTCAAGCTGAGAATAATAGCAAGATTTTTATGTATCTTAATGTCTTGATGAGAAACCCAGACCGTTGGTTTATGTGACAGATTATTTCCTAGCACAAATCTCTTATTTATTTTTTTAAGCTTCCTTATTTCAGTGTTGCCAGCACATTGGTGGTCCTCAGGGCATGGAAATGATTCTAGTAAGAACTATTGTCCAAGTCTTTGATCTTTAACTTGGTCTGAAAATCCCCAAAACCCAATCCTGAAGTGGAGTACTTACTCTATTTCCTTTTGTACAAACTCTAGTTAAGAGTTTATTTTGGCACAATTATCTTACCCCAATTCCAACTTCCCCAATATCTGCTTACTGGAATGGAATTATTTAAAATAAATTAACTGAACTAGTAATCATTGGGTACTATTGCTACTAATATCCCAGAAAAATAAATATCTCTGTTATTTTACAAATAGGCAAGACATGATTCTAGGTAGCTTTTATTTATTTCAAAATATTACTGGGGTAAAAATGTTTTTGAATACATGGATCATTTTTGTAATGCTTGAGTCACAGCTATAAGTGTGCCCATTACACAGATGGTATTCATTTTACCAGTTAGGTAGGTTTTTGCCCCTCCCCTCCTCTCCCTTCCTGTCTGCTTGATTTCCACTGAGTTTTACTTCCCTCTGTGCACATTTGTGCTCATCAGTTAGTTCCAATTTAATAGTGAATACATGTAGTGTTTGTTTTTCCATCCTTGCTTTTTATTTTTTTTGTTTCAGGATATTGTGACAAAATTCCATGTTTTCTGCAAACATTTTGTTCCAGTATAAAAAAGGAATTTAAAATTACATAAGAACAATCTGTCTTTATGGATTATTCATTGAAATTATATTTCAAATCTGTCTAAGTTCCACATTAAAAAATTTTATAATCTAGACTATAAAATTGCCATAGGGATTTTTTTTAAAATAGTTCATGAAGTTCACTGAGATCTTAATTTTCACTGATGATTGAGTTTATAATTTAGCATAATAATGATAAATCCAAATATATTCTTATATTTGCTTTTCCATATCTCTTTAGTTAAAATAAAAAATAGTATCAATAGAGAATATACATGTAGCATCAACATGACACACTCAGCATACTGAATCATTTTATTTATATGAATTTCTACAACAGACAAAAAGGAACTATGGTGACATAAATCAGGGTAGCGTTATCCCCTTGTGGATGGGGTAGATATTGACTGGGGAGGAGAAAGAGAGAATCTTTTGGGGTAAGAGATGTGCTTTTTATCTTTTCAGTAAAGTGGGTTCCTCTAGTGTACTCATTTGTAAAAACTATTCAGCAGCAATATTAATATAAATGCAATTCACTGTGTATAAATTATATCATAAAAATAAACAAAACAAATTCTTAGTTGAACATTATATTTTACTGATTCTTTTAGGTATACAAAGTGCATCTTTTGAAAAACAAGTGAATATAAAATATGTCAGATAGTGACATGTGTGATTACAAAAAGGAGGGTAAGACCTGAGATATTGGGTAGTGAGCTATTTTAGACAGAGCGGCAAAGTAGGATTCTTGGAGAAAGAGATACAGTACGTGAGTAGAGACAGGAACTAAATGAGGCCCTGAGGCATTCAGGCATCTGGAAACTAGCATGTCAGGCACAGGGAAATTAAAAGGTCAGACTAAGATGGAAAAGTGCTTATTATTTTTAAATTACAGCAAAATAGCTGAAGTCAAGTGAGTAAAAAAGAAAAAAACAAAAGAGCAAAGTTTTGAAAATATATTTTTAAATGTATCATAATATCTTATGAACCAAAGTGCACAGAATTAGTTATTTCCTTATTAAATACATTTTAGCTTTCTAAGTAAACACAAGGATCTACTTTTTATTAGTGCACTTATGTGTTGAGATAAGTGTATGTGGCAGAGATAACTTTTACAACATTGAATCACTCAAAGTGGTTTCAGCAGATGCTGGAAGCCTTACAGGATGATGACTTCTCTTTCTGTTGAAGGAAACAGCACAGCAGGAATGCCTTTCATGATATAACTCTGTAACTTCTTCACCTTCTACTGGCTGCCTCTTGATGTCTTAAAAAAATTACTTGGATATCTTGACCCAATTTGATTTCTTTATTGCTACATCTAGAAATATATTTATAGGTGAAGTTTAAAAATCTCTTTAGGATAATTAGAAAATTCCAAAGATAGTAAAACAGCAGCTTTAATATGATAATGCTTGATTATAGAGCTTGGAGACTTTGAAGGATTAAATTAGATACAAAAGGTTATGCTACTTCATTGTAGGAATTTTTTAGCCTTGCAGTTTGAAAACATAAATCATTATTTGATTTTATAATGCAATAAAAATATTATCATTTCATAATGTCATAGGAGAATCCAAAGCATTGATAGAAAATGTGAAAGGGAAAACTTTATAATTATATAATTTAATTATATTTTTTCTCAAAAGTATTCTTTTCATTCAAAACAATTATACCTATATGACCTTGGGTATGACAATGACTTTTTAGGTACAACATTAAAAACAGGATCCATTAAAAAAATTGATAACCTTCATCAAAATTCATCAAACTTAAACTTCATAAAACTTCAAACATAAAACTTCATCAAAATTAAAAACTTCTACTCTGCAAGAAACATCAAGACAAAGAGAAGACAAACTGCAGAATGGGGGGAAAATTCACTAAGGACACATCTGATAGAGGACTGTTATCCAAAGTATAAAAAGAACTCTTAAAATTCAACAATAAAAAACCAAACAACTCAATTAACAAATGAGCCAAAAACCTTAATGGGCACCTAACCAAAGAAGATGTACAGATGGCACATGAGCATGTAAAAAGATGTTCCATGTCATATGTCAAAAGGGAAATGCACATTAAAACAATGAGGTATCACTACACTCCTATCAGAAAGGCAAAGTTCTGAACACTGATAACAGCACATGCTGGAGAAGATGTGGAGCAACAGGGATTCTCATTAATTGCTATTTGAAATGCAAAATGGGACAGCCACTTGAGAGTACAATTACACAGTTTCTTACAAAACTAAATGTACTCCTACCATGCGATCCAGTAATTATGCTCCTTGGTATTTACCCAAAGAGATTGAAAACTTAGGGCTGCAAAATATCTGAACATAGATGTATTAATATATGGTACCTTTATTCACAATTGGCAAAACTTGGAAGCAACCAAAATATCCTTCAGTAGGTGAATGGATAAATAAACTGCGGGACGTCCAAACAAGGGACTATTTTTCAGTGCTAAAAAAAAATAAGTGAGCTATTAAGCCTTGAAAAAACATGAACATGAACTGTAAATGCATATTACTAAGTGAAAGAAGCCAATTGGACAAGCCTACATATTGTATTATTCCAACTATAAGACATTCTGGGAAAGGAAAAACTATGGAGAATGTAAAAAGATCAGTAGTTGTCAGGGGTTGAGGATAGAGATGAATTGGCAGAGAGAGGAGGATTTTTAGGTCAGTGAAAATAACTCTGTATGATACTATACTGATGGATATATGCCATTATGTATTTGCCCAAAGCCATAGAATGTACAGCCAAGAGTGAACTCTAATATAAACTATGGTCTTGAGGTAATAATGATGTGCCACTGTAGGTTCATCAGTTGTAACAAATGTACCATCTGGTGGGGATGTTGACAATGGGAGAAGTTATGCATGAGTATGGGCAGGGAGTATATGGAAAATCTATATACCTTCCTCTATAAACTTAAAACTGCTCTAAAAATAAAATCCTTTAAATATAAAAAAGCCACAAATTATATAGCCTTTATCCAAATCTTCACAATCCATTTTATTTATGTGCAAAATATCTTGTAGATGCTTTTGCTGAAGCAACATATTGAGGTATAATTTATATAAAGTAAAATGCATGAAATTAAGTTTTTAGTTTTTTTTTATTGTTTGTTGTTTATAGGGGTACAGATGTTTAGGTTACGTATGTTGCCCTTGCCCCCCCTTCCCCCCAAGTCCCAGTCCCAAGCGTGTCCATCTCTCGGAGGGTGCGCATTGCACCCTTTGTGTATGCATATATCCGTCCCCTCCTCCCCCTCTCCCCTCCCCCTTCCCCCTCCCTCCCTTCCCGACATCCAATAGATGTTATTCTTATATGTACACTTATGTGTTGTTCAGTTACTACCAATTTGATGGTGAGTACATGTGGTGCTTGTTTTTCCATTCTTGGGATACTTCGCTTAGTAGAATGCGTTCCAACCCTATCCAGGAGTATACAAGAGGTGCTATATCACAATTGTTCTTAAAGCTGAAGAGTACTCCATGGTATACATATACCACATTTTACTAATCCACTCATGTATTGATGGACACTTGGGCTGTTTCCACACCTTTGCAATTGTGAATTGCGCTGCTGTAAACATTTGGATGCAGGTGTCTTTTTCATAGAGCGATTTTTGTTCTTTGGGGTAGATGCCCAGTAATGGGATTGCTGGATCAAATGGTAATTCTACTTGCATCTCTTTAAGGTATCTCCATATGGCTTTCCAC